>PVJD01012010.1:0-42412 GCA_004026545.1 Mormoops blainvillei | reverse complement strand
GGAGCTGCAGAGACCCAGTGAAGAGAGGGGCAAAATTCTCCCAGTTGAAGGAACCACGTTCCCAAAGGCCAGTGTTTTGGAAAAGCTGACCATCTCCTACTGGGAATTATAAAAGGCCAGCATATTTTCCTCAAAACATTAATAAAATGTTTAAATTCATGAAGCTGAAAAAATGCTAATTCCTTATAGACTTTTTTTTACATTTATCTATCGCAGTAGTCAGCTTTCTCAGACCCTGGTCCCGAAAAGAACATGCTTTAGGTGTCACCAAGACGGATATGAAATGATTTTTATCATTTCTTCCAGAGGAAGAAACATGCTACAGAGCTTTCCCAGGGATGCTCTTTCCCCGTGACCTCAACTCCAGTCGGCAAAAGCTGCTTCCACCAGCATGTCCTTTGTCCTTTCTTGTTTCTCGTTCCTCTCTGTATCTAGGAATTTTGATATTCCTGTAGGGTAAACGGAGTCCGCCAGGTTTCCTCACCCAGATGTCTGGGCAACTAAGGTAAGCAGCACTCCCACAGCACTGGGAATGGGCTCACATGCACAGAAGCATGCTGTGTTATATAATATCTTGGCACTCTGCTGGTTTTGTGTGCTTTTAGTACACAAGGGAGTTCTGACTTCCTGCGGTTAGACATGCCAGCAGCATGATCACCCCACCCTTGAATAAAGACATGGTAGGCATTCCCACAGCTCTGCGAATTTTCTTCCATCTGCCTGAAGACCAAGTGAACCTGCCTAGCCTTGAAAGGCTGCAAGGCAATTGGTGCTGTCTGCAGGATTTGTTGCAGTACAGTATGAATGTGGAGGAACCACTAGTGGAACCCCCCCAGAGTGGGGTCTGGAAGGGTGGCCAGTCACCGGGATGTGGTACCTGGTGGCAAGTCTCATGGTAGTGTGGGACCCACCCCAGAATTGGCCCGATGTTAGTGGTGCACCTGGCGCGGTAGAGAAGGTCCTGCGGGTGGCTGGGGAGACCCAGAAGAGCCCAGTATACTGGAGGCCATGGGGGCTGTGGGCTGGGTATTTCTTTCAGCTTTGTGAGCTGAGATGGAGTCTGTGCTTCGTGACCCCATGAAGCTATGGTGAACTTCTAGGAAGAGAAAAAACCGTGGAAGCAAGGATCGGCCCCCTGGAGGAAGACTTCTGAATGGTGGGGCAGCGACGATTCCCCTCCCCAGTCGTACTGAATGAGTTGGAGGAGGAAGATGGAGAAGGGGAACTGGGTTCTCTGAGGGTCCGCCCAGGGGTGTTGTAGAACATGAAGTCCCAGCAGCCTGTGGAGCCTGGGGGAAATCCGGTGACCCTGCCCAGATGGTTGAATACACAACTTACTCACTTTATGTGCAGGCTGAACTGGTCGATCTCACGAATCAGTTTCGCCAGCAACCCGGGGAGCCCTTAACAGCCTGGTTCTTACGCCTGTGGGGTTTAGGGGCGGACAGCATCATGTGCACCGATAATGGGATGGAAAAGTTAGCTTCCATCACGACTCACTCCTCTTTGCGCCAAAGGCTGCAGAATAGCCAGCGGAGCAGACAGAGGCAGGGATCACGCTCTCTGTTGGAGTGGGTCATGGCAGCCATCCACACTGTCTGGGCCGATGCGGGAGATGTGCCAGATGCTGTGAGCAAATGTCAGTCCTTTGCAGACTTAGTGCAAATCCTGCAGGAGTTGGGCATATGCCAGCCTATGTTCAATCCCAATACCCAGGGCCCTGATGATGAATGCGTCATGGCAGGGATGCGGGATCGCATGCTGCAGCACACCCCTTCTGCTTCATTTGGATCCCTCATGGGAACCCTGGCCCTGTATGTCTGCTGGTGCATTAACGACATCACCATGATGGTGGTGAGTTTGGGGGAGGTAGAGTCTCGATACCAGCAGAGAGCAGTTCTGGTGGCAACACAAAATTCCTCTGTTTCTGGGTCAAACAGTGCTTCCCTGTGGGTGACCAGGATACAAATGTGGTCAGACCTTTCAGGGGCTGGAGTAGATCAAACTAAGATTGATCACTTATCTATTAGAGCTCTGGAAGCAGCTGCCAACTGACCAACGCTCCCTGTGGTCCCAGAAGAAGGCAGTAGAAGGAAGCCCAGGGACATGACCCAAGGGGCCTGTCTGGCCCAGCTGGACGACCACCTAGCAGTACCAACCTCCCGAGAGGAGGGAGGAGATATCCTTTGGACATTTGAATAGGGGGCAGCAGGGACCAGAGGTCACATGTCAAATTGGCTATTCATTGGTCCTCTGAAAATGTCCAGCAGGTTTTGGCTCTTGTGGACATAGGAGCTGAATGTACCCTCTTACCTGGAAACCTTGAGAAGTTTCCCGTGGCCTGAGGTCTCTATGGATGGTTGTGGGGGACATAGTGTAAGGGTGAAGGCTGTACAGCTCTCTCTGGGTACTGGGCATTTGCCCCCCTGTGAATACACCGTTTATGTGTCCCTCATTCCTGAGTACATCCTCGGTATTGATGTGCCCCAAGGACTGGCTACACATGACTGCAGTAGAGTTTTGCCTGAGGGTGCGAGTGGCAAAAACCATTCTGCTGGGACATACTAATCATCCCCCCATGCAGTGGCTGCCCCCGTGACGGGTAAGGGTGGTGAAGCAATACAGGTTGCCCAATGGACATGAGGAAATGATGGCAACTATAGGAGAGCTGGAAAAGTTGGGGATAATCAGGGCTGCTCACAGTCTCTTTAACTCCCCTGTGTGGTCAGTGAGGAAGCCAGATGGCACATGGAGAATGGTGGTAGATTACCAGGAGTTGAATAAGATTGTTCCCCTGATACACGCAGCAGTCCCTTCTGTGATGGACCTGATGGACTGGTAAATAATGAGCTTGGAACTTGCCACTTTGTAGCTGATCTAGTAAATGCCTTTTTCTCCATTGATATTGTTCTGGAGAGTCAAGATCAGTTTGCCTTCACCTGGGAGGGCCGACAATGAACCTTTACAGTGCTCCCTTAAGGGTACTTGCACAGCCTGACCATCTGGCACGGGCTCATGGCAGAGGACCTGGGTAAGTGGCCATGGCCTACAGAAGCACTCCTCTTCCATTATATTGACATTTTACTAACCAGCGATTCTCTTACAGAATTAGAGAAAGTGGTGCTGCAAGTGTTGTCCCACCCGAAGACATGTGGCTGGGCAATCAACGAAACTAAGCTGCGAGGTCCTGGATTATCTGTCAAATCCTTGGATGTTGTCTGGTCAGGTAAGACAAAAATAATCCCTCATGCAGTGATAGATAAAGTTCAGGCCTATTCAACCCCTATCTCTGTGAAACCCCTGCAGACATCTTTGGGCCAGGAGCTGCAAAGGTACTGGAGAGTGTTTATGCCCCACCTCACTCCAGCTGTTTGCCTGTTACCTGCTTTGGTGGAAAAGGGAGCGAGCTGGGACTGGATCCAGGGCTTGGAACAAGTGTTCCAAGGAGCAAAGTACATCATTGAACAGTCTCAGGCCTTGCACGCTCTGGATCCTGCTAGACCCTGTGGGCTAGACATGCATGTGACCCAAGAAGGGTTTGGATGAGGTTTATGTCAGTGATTGGAATGGCTACATCAACTCTTGGGTTTCTGGTCCCCAGTATGGAAGGGAGCAGATTTACAGTACTCCCTAACTGAAAAGCAACTGGCTGCAGTGTGTGCTGCCCTGTTAGCCACAAAGGCTATAACAGGAACTGCCCCTGTGACAGTAAGGACCATGTATCCCATTGCAAGGTGGGTCCAAGGCTGGATGGCCGAGCCTCGCAGTGGGACGGCTCAGACGTCCATGTTGGCTAAGTGGGGGGCTTATCTGCAACAAAGGAGTACCCTGTCAACGATCCCGCTATGGGCTTAGTTGCAAGAAGCACTGGGCCCTTTTACCTGTGTAGATGGAAAATCTACTGCTCCTGTCTCTGTAAAAGAACTGGAAGCTAGCCCCTTCCATGAAGGGCAGGCACCTACTCCCTCAGATGCATGGTACACTGACAGGTCCAGCAGGTATTAGCCTGCCATGTGGACTGCTGTGGCAATTCAGCCAGAGGCAGACATGATCTGGTTTGACATTGGTGAAGGTCAGAGTAACCAGTAGGCAAAACTGCGAGCTGTGTGGCTTGTGGCTGCCAATGAAGCACCACCCCTATCTGCATAGATAGTTGGGCGGTGGATAGGAGGCTAACATTGTGGATCTCTACCTGGCATGTAAATAAATGGGTGGTTATGCATAGGCCATTATGGGGACTGGCCTTGTGGCAAGCCCCATGGCAACTAGGCCACCAGAAACAAATTACTGTATATCATGTGACCAGACATGTGCCCCTTGCCTCCCCTGGGAATGAGGCTGATACTCTAGCCAAGGTGTGGTGACTGGAAACAGTGCCTACCAGCCCATTAGGAATAGAAGTCACCCAGTGGCTACACTGTCACCTCTTACATGCTGGACAGAATACCATGTGGTCTGCTATAAAAACTTAGGGGTCACCTATCACCTTGGTAGAGGCACAGGAAGCTTGTGAGACCTCTCTTGTCTGCTCATGAGATTATCCCTGGAGGCCTGTGGGAACTACTGGGCAGGTGCTGCGGGGACGGGTACTTCTGACCTAGTGGCAGGTTGATATAATCGGACCCGTGCCCAGTTCAGAGGGATATAAATATGTTATTACTTGTGTAGACACAGCCACCGGACTTTTGGCTGCTTATCCCACAGGGCACCCACATCAGAGAGCAGTAATTACTGTGCTAGCACGCTTATGCTCTGCTTACGGGTGACCCTTCATCATTGAAAGTGATCGGGGATGTACTTTATAGGGGTCTTGGTACAACAATGGGCCCGAGACCTGCAGATTGACCAGAAGTTCCATCTGGCTAATCACCCCCAAGCTACTGGAAAGACTGAACGGCACGATGGTCTCTTAAAGTAGGGCCTGCAAACTGCGGCTGCCGCCACTGCACTGGGAGTGTGGGCGAAGCACTTAGGGACTGTCCTCTGGACTCTAAATGAGAGATTAAATAAAACAAATGCCCATGACAAATTGAGAATGTATTAACTCATGGAATTCAAAGGAGGATGAATAACAAAACAATGAACCTGAGCTTCAGCCCAAATGGAACCCATGAACAGAACTTGGTCTCAGAGCAGACCCCCCCTTTATCTGTTTATCTGCTTCTTTGTATGAGTTAGCTTCTTCTTCCTTCACCACAGTCTGCCCTTCTCCATACGTAGTGGAAGTTAAGACCATTCCCATGCTGTTCATAGATGGGTTGATATGGGAACAGGAAATTTAGGCAGGCCTGAGACGCAGAAGTCTTTGTCATGTGTGTTTCCCAGGGGTTCTTTTCTCCATCTCCTGAATCTTAACCAGTATTCGTAGGTGACTATACAATTTATTATCCAAATCAGTATAATTTTAAGTGTGAATGGAAGGCAGCATTATTAAGAATTATGCTGACAACAGGCACAAACTAATAGGATCCAGAAAACCAGTTTATGGAAACTAGTTAAATTAGTGTCAACTTAATATTAAGTTCAAGGCTAAACAAGGTTAAACCAAATTAATCCCTAAAAATAATTATCCTTAAGCTGCCTTGCAGAGATTCAAACCGAGTCCTTCTACATAGAAGAGTAAGAGGATGAAAAAGGGAAAGAAGAAAAAGAAAGGTGCTGCTCATTATTTTTAATTTCTTCATTTTTTGACTCAGGTTCAGCTTAGAAAGCAGTCTCTATACATAAAACACACAACAAACGAGGGTGAGCACCCAAAGTTTCAACTATCTTCTCCTCATCTTAAACGAATGCCAGTTATGTTAGATTTAGGGCTCACACTAATCCAGTGTAACCTAATTACGCCTGCAAAGACCCTATTTCCAAATAAGGCCACATTCTGAAATTCCAGGTGGACATGAATTTGGGGAAACATTATTCAACCCAGTATTGTCCTTCTTTCCTCCAAATATTAACCTCAACCCCCTATTCCATGTGCAAAATGCAGTTACTTCATTCCATATCCCCAAAAGTCTTAACCTATTTCAGCATTAATTCTAAATCCTAATTCTCTTCTAAATCTCTTCAACTCAAAAAGTTCCAATAATTACCATCCATATTGGGTTTGGGGCAGACTCTGGGTATAATCTATCCTGTGGCAAAGCTTCTCCATATATGTTATGTGAACCTGTGAAACAAGAAAATGAGTTATCTGCTTCTGAAGTACAATGGCAGCACAGATGTAGGAGAGACACACTCCCATTCCAAAAGGGAGAACATAAAAGAAACAAAAGAGTCTCTGGGCTTCCAGTCAAGATGGTGACAGAGGTAAACATGGCTTGCCTCTTTGCACAACTACATCAAAATTACAACTAAAATATATGACAGTCATCACTTAGGAACATCAGAAATCAAGTTGAATGGAAGTCTGACAGCTAAAGAATTAAACCACATCCATCTAGACTGGTAGGAGGGATGTGGATGCAGAACGAACTGGTCCCACACCCATGTGGATAAAAATTCAGGAGGGATATCTCAGGAGTGAGGAGTCCCAGACCCACACCAGGGTTCCCAGCCCAGGATTCCAGTGCCAGGAAGATAAGCCCCCAAAACTTCTGGCTGTAAAAAACAGCAGGGATTGAGTTGGTGGTGGAGGCTTCTGGAACCCTAAGCAATTCCTCTTGGGGAACCCACACACAGACTCACCTACTCAGACTTGCTCCCTCTGAGCTCCAGCACTGGCATGGAAGCTTGAAGGGCACCAGTAGTATACAGGGAAAGACTGAAGTGTCTGGCGTCAGGGAAAGCAGAGAAAATTGTCCCTTTGCTGAGTCCTCCCCCTAACAGAGCCCATAGGCTGGTACCACATCTGAGACTCCATCAACCTGGCTAACACTCTGTGACCCACCTTGAAGATCCACAGAGGCTCTACCCCATCCAATTTACTGGCTCACCCAAGCTGCTTTTCCATAAGAATGGTTGGTCTTGGCTTCTAAATCCTATTAAACAAGCAACAGCTGGCTTTAGTGAGCCCTTGTGGCAGCCAGATTAGAGTCACAGCTTGGTAATCTCCAAACCCAGCACAAGTAATAGCCATCTCAGATTGCTTTACATCTTAGGCAACATGTATGGGTAAAACACAGGTGTAGGTTGACCTTGGCCTGTACCATTTGGGAAACCCCAGGGCCAGTGCACCCAGTGGATAGCTATAGACCATGTTGGAGCATCACAACCCTGTCCCTGCACAGCTGATCCTCCATGGAAGGAGGAGTTCGGTGGTCAGTGGTCACAGCCAGTCCTTGCACCTGACTGGCCTGGGTAAATCCCTTCCACTGACCTGCCAGCAGCAACCAAGGCTCAACTACAAGAGGAGGATGTACTTGGCCCACATGAAGGGTGTACCTCAAGTGCCAAGCTTGGGAGATGGGGAGGCTGTATCTTTATATGCCAATAAAGAACTAACTGAAATGGAAATCAAGAAAATAAACCTCATTCTCAATTGCTTCAAAAAGAATAAAATACCTAGAAATAAACCTAACCAAAGATGTAAAAGTCCTGTACTTGGAAAATTATAAGGCATTGATAAGACATTGAAGAAGATACAAATAAATGGAAACACACACTGTGTTCATGGATAGGAAATGACCATACTACCCAAAACAATCTATAGGTTCAATGCAATTCCTATCAAGATTCCAATGACATATTTCACAGAACTACAACAAATATTTCAAAAACTTATATGGGACCACAGAAGATCTGACATAGCAACAGTGATCCTGAGAAAGAAAAACAGAGTTAGAGGAACAACACTACCTAACATCAAACTATTCTACAAGGCCATAGTAATCAAAACAGCATGGTACTGGTAAAAAATAGACACATAGGTCGATGGAACAGAATAGAAAGCCCAGAAATAAACCCACACCTTTATATTCAATTAATATTTGATACTGGAAGCAAGCAAATACAATGATCTAAAGATCATTTATTCAATAAATGTTGTTGGGAAAATTGGACAGATACAGGAAGAAGAATGAAACTGGACCACCTTCTTTCACCACACACACAAATAAATTTGAAAAAGACCAAAGAATTAAATGTTAGGCCCCAAACCATAAAAATCCTACAAGAAAACATAGGCAGCAAAATCTCGGACATTACTTGTAGCAATTTTTTCTCAGATATATCTACCAAGGCAGGGGAAACTAAAGAAAAAAATAAACAAATGGGACTACATCAAACTAAAAATGTTTTGCACAGCAAAGGAAATCCTCAGCAAAGTAAAAAGGCAACCCACGTAATGGGAGAACATATTTGCCTATACGTCTGATAAGGGGTTAATATTCAAAATTTACCAAGTACTTATAAAACTCAACACCAAATAAACAAACAACCCAATTAAAAAATGGACAAAGTACCTGAATAGACACTTCTCCAAAGAGGACATACAGGTGGTCAATAGACATATGAAAAGATGCTCAAAGTAACTAATCATCAGAGAAATGCAAATAAAAACCACAATAAGATACCATCTCACACCTGTCAGAATGGCTATCGTCAATAAATCAATAAACAAGTGCTGGGGAGGATATGGAGAAAAGGAATGCCTTTGCACTGTTAGTAGGAATGCAGTCTTGTATAGCTAGTGTGGAAAGCAGTATGGAGATACCTCAAAAATTTTTAAATGGATCTGCTTTATGACCCAACAATCCCACTCCTGGGAATATATCAGAAGGAACTCAAAACACCAATTTGAAAGAACATAAGCACTCTTATGTATCCTGCAGCATTATTTACAATCGCCAAGATATGGAAGCAGCCCAAGTGTCCATCAGTAAATGAGTGGATCAAACAACTCTGGGACATTTCCACAATGGCATACTGCTCAACTGTGAAAAATAAAATTTTACCATTTGCAGCAGTGTTGATGGACCTGAAGAACAATATGCGAAGTGAAATAAGCCCTTCAGAGAAAGAGAAATACAATATGTATTTCCCCAGAGAAATACAACATGATTTCAATCTTATGTGGAATCTAATGAACAAATTGAACTAACAAAGAAAATGGGGACAGACTCATAGATGGAGAGCAGGAGGACAGCTAGTAGTGGGGGTAGATTAGGGGGTGGAGAGATTGAGCAAAAAAGAAAAAGGACTCATGAACATGGAAAACAGGGTGGTGACTGCTGGGGGAAGGGGAGTATAAGGAGACTAAAAGGCAATGTAAAAAATATAATGAAGATTAAATTTAAAAAATAAAGATTACTAATGGTTGGCCCCAAAACAACCATTCCTTTCATTCCCCCAGTCAATCTAGAAGATTGGGCAAGGGGAGGGGGAAATAGTCAGAGTCATGGGTTTCTGTCCCAGTGGGGAGCATCGCAGGCCTTTCTTCCCTTCCTTTTTCTTTCCCAGCCTGTGGGAGAAGCTCAAGACATCTGCTCTCCCAGAGAATTACAGAGATTTCCACTTTTGTAAGTAATGCACATTATGTAGTCATGATAGCTAAGTCCCAAGGTGTTATAAACTCTCAAACTGTGAAAGTCTATTACATAAATTTCCCCCCTCTCCAATTGCAGGGCAATAGCTGAATATGGTTAGTGATATCTTTCAGGTATGTAATGATTTACTTTCATATAATGTTTAATTTTGGCACTGGTCAGAACTCTCTTTCATGAATCATTTTCTTTCATATCTACCAATTTCCCAATTGCCCAGATAGTAGACTAGTTCAAAACAAAAAATGTAATCAGTTTCAATATTATCATTCCTTTTTTATGCAATACTAATTATCTATGTGTAAACTATCATTTACAGTTCTTTAATTTTTCTTATCAAAGTAGACAGAAATGTAATTCCTTTTGATGACTGTTTTGGAGAAAAAAAGTTTGTTCATTTCACAAAAATTATGGTATCTTTAAAGATGTGTGGAGAACCACTGAACTGAATGGAAATATAGATCCCAGGTCAGCAGCAAAGTTCATTCATAGGCTTCAAGTTTGGCCTCAGTTTTATTGGATGTGATGAAATTGGACTACTCTACACTAATGTGATTTATTGCTGGTTGCAAGTGTCTAAATTGGCAAAATCAATATTTACCAGTCCCCATGCATAAATTATGGGAAGATTAATCCCATATATCTTCCTCATTTTCCTTATCCCAGAAACCTCTATGTTCATATATTTTGGCTTTTCCCTCTCATTGGTGCTAACTCCGTCTTCTGTGTCACTTCAGTCTATTATTCCCCTTTTAAAAAATTTCCAGTCACTTCTCTACTGTTCAGTGGCATGTTTACCTACTCCCTAGAGAGAATTTCCTCTCAGCTCTGTCACTACTACTATTTTAGTCTATTTGCCTATTTTAGGCTACCTCCATACTCTCTTCTTTTCCCTTACAATTTAACTCCCCAGCTTCTTTGTTTATGTCATTGGCTCCTCCTGTTCTCTTTCTCTTTCGTAGAACTGTCACTTTCAGAGGTAAAAGGAAACTCCTCAGTTCTCTGTGATTCTTGACCCAGTGTCTCCTCGTGGTCTTCCTATCGCCCCTGGTGGTTCCTTCTGTCTCCTTTTCACAGAATTATTTTCTTTCACCCCAAAGATGGAAACTTATCCCAACACTAGTCCTCTGCTCCCTGAAATCATTTTTATTTTCATGCTTTTAACTTTATCTCTGCCTGAAGTGATCACCTCATCTCCTGTGCCATCCTGGACCTCAAGTCTAATGTCTACTTACTGGACATCTTTTGAATGCCTCCTGCCACATAAAAAAATCCATGTTTCTAAGACATGGCCATTTCTTTTCTTTTTGATGCTTATTTCATGTTATTAAGATTATTCTTTTTCACCTCTCCCCTGATCTCTAGGTTTGTGATCATCTTTGGTTTGACTCCCTCACCACAGACACCAATTTCTATGAGCCTTTCTTCATGGTATTTCTCACATTCATCTCTTAAGACCTCTTTCTTATCTGTCTCACTCATGTCCTACTGAAATTTTCTTCTAGTTGGCCCCCTTGTCCAGCCTCAATCTATCCTTCCTACAACCATTATATTAATTTCCAGACTGGTACATTTGCTAAACTTTCAATAGCTCTTTTCTTTAGGAAAGGAGCCAAAGTCTATTGTTAAGGGTCCCTCCACAATCTATCATCTTTCTCCATGTTCAATCATCTCTCTCAGTTGTCAATTAATTAACTCGCTCACCGTTCCAGAGAGTAGTGCAAACACCTCTGCCTGTGGCCCTGAGCTGATGCTCCTTCAATTTCTCTTTCTGATTTATTCTCTTAATGTCTTATACTCTCTGCCTGGGCAATATTATCTATGCCCAGGCAGAGAGTATAAGACATCTCTGTTATAGATAACAGAATCCCCTCAAGCCAGTTCACACAGAAGGTATTTCTTGAGGAAGGTATGTAGCATGTTGCCGTGCGAGAAGAGCTTTCAAAAATAGCGTGAGAACCCAGCTTGCCAAGGGAACCGTGACTTTATATTGACCAGGGACTTCCAGGACAGGTGGAGTCAGGACTCCTCCTCCAGAACCTGTCTGCCCTCGCTGTAATCCACACCAGCAGAATGGATCCTCCATATCCTATGTCTTTTGACAAAATGCAGCCTTTTAGCGTGGTCTCTCATAAGCGTATTTGATTGGCAGAGCTGAACTCACACTTCTGTATCTTATAATGGTTCGAGGAAAATTCAATGCTAGGAAAGAAGGACTTACACTGTGGGGAATTATCAAAATGGGAATCAACCCCCAAGTTATAGATTTAGTTCAGAACTTAATTCTTAGCTACAGACTTTGTATAGACAACTCCAGCTACAAACCTTAGAAATGTCTCAAGCTTGTCAAATCCAATGCCAGATTTAACCATCTTCACTACAAATCCCTGCCGCTATTCTTAGCTCCCAAGTTGGTGAAGGGGCCTGCAGTCCATACTCAGTTGTCAGCATAGACACTGGAATCAGCCTCAGTTTCGTCTCCTGCTATCTGTGGCCCACACTCCCTCAATCCTGGTGCCAAGCCACCCACTCTTCCTAAGAATATCTCACTCTGATGCACTCCATCCCTTGGAACACTGCTCTAAGACAGACTCCATTCTCCCTCGTCTGTACATAGCTGAACGCTTTTCACTCTGTTCCTCTTCAGACCTCTAATGCTTCCTCCCAGGGTGGCAAGAATGAACTTCTAACATGGTAATCTGATCATTACAATCAGCTCAGAAAATGTTAATAGAGTTTCCATTACCCAGAAAATAAAATCTAAAGCTCTTCTGAGGAATTCAAGAATCATAGTTACCTGGCCCAGACATTTCCCATTGAGGAATTTTCTGGTCAGCAATACTAAATGCTTATATTTTCCTAAACACATTGTGTTCTTTCATGAGCCCTATGTCTGCAAAGCTGTCCCCAGTTTTTCTTCTTCCAAACTCTCCATCCTCTAAATTTAGGTGTAAATATTTGCTCCTTGATAACAATCAATGTAATCACAGAATGCAAAATTCAATAAATATTGACAATTTTTCCTTTAGGTATTAGTTTGGGATATAATTGTTATCCTGTCCCCTTCTTTCTCCACTCCTTCCTTTTTCTTTAGAACTATTGTAGAGATGGAGAAAAAGAGCTCAGAGATCCTCAGATCTTATTCACAATAAGAAGTCAACCAGCACATTCTTCCATGTACTTTCTTTGAATGTCCCTAAGGAGGTGAAGAAAGCAAAATAAAGGGTCACACGGCGCTAAATCTTTTCTGCTATACATTCATTTGAATATTTTGGAAAGATAAAACAAATGCCTACTATTTCCTTCCATTAATGAAGGGATTTACTTCACTCCAGCTTTTCTTTCACTTCTAAGTTACTGAGGCTTGAATTCAAGTTCAAAAAAAAGATTTGCCCACTTATTTCCCAATCTCTATCTTCTACCTACTCTGAAATATGAAATTAGCTGGGAGATATTTATTTTTTAAATTTAGAATGAGTTAAAATTCTTTTTGTTTCAAAACTATAGTGATGATCCCTTAAGGCAATTAGATCATCTCTGAAAACATTGTCAGTGATTGGTTTCTGGATAAATGGTAGTGTATGAACAGCATAGTTAGATAAGTATTTCTGGTGAGCTCTCTGAACTTGCTTTCTCTCATAATAGATCTATTAACTTCTTGGTTGACACACCAAATACCTCAAAGACCAAACTTGGACAAGGAAGCCAAATGCTTTCTCTCTCTGGTTATCTTTTCTCATGAGTTAGCTTTGTTTGTGAGTAATTAAGCAACTTCTGGGTTCTCTTGATGATTGTGATAGGGCTGTGCAGAGGGTCTTCCAGACCCTGGGTCCCAAGTGAATGAAAGGAGCTAAACAAGTCCGCACATCTGACCACTGATCTCGTGTGAATAGTGTTTGGTCTCTACTACAGTGCTCCCATTCTCTTTTTATTCTTGCCCCACTGATATTGGTTTCTCTTTTTATGCAATGGCCCATGTCATGGCCATTGCAAGGTATTTGACAGACAAAGAGAATTTAACGTACTTCAAAAACATTGTTACTTTAGAGTTTTCAAAGAATACTTATTGAGGTTATTTGTGCAATAATCATTTGCTAACAGAAATAAGTAGTCAGGTATCTAAGAATGTAATTATTAGATACAGACTTGCTCTCACTTTAAGTTCTGAATAATTTTCTAATGATGATGTCAAATGACTTTCTGATGTCAGAGAATCTTGTGTGATTTGTAAAGCAATAAAAGGTTAATTCAGAGTTCAATTACATTACCACTTTTTGTTTCTTTACTATTTCTGAAGGAACTAAGTCATTGTATCAGAGCTATTAGTTAAACCATCCGTATAAAATTCTTTTTCTTCAAACTGAAAATTTTCTTCATTTTGACTAAGCTTTATGAACCTGGCTAAAAGTGAGTGCAAGCCATGTACATTTACCTTTTAAAAAAGAAGACCAGAAAATTCAGAAATTCTTGATTCTGGGGTTAGAATTTTCATTGCAGGGAGACCAGTGGGACACCCTGACCATATGCACTATTGCAGGCCTATCAGGATACCAACCACTCTGTGGTTCCATTTTTATATATTGAGTTCAGTTGCCTCCTTCCCTACAAATGTCAACGTCAATAGGTAGCCAGTGTTGGGTGTGGAAAGCACCCACCCTCAACCTCCTCACATACACCCCATGGAGGAGGATGGTATCACTCTGTGAGAGCACTGACATACCCGCTTACACCCTGACCTCCACCTGCTCCCCTCAACCTGGGAGGAAGGAGAGATGAAGCTGGATGTAGGTCTCTGAGCAACCAGCAGAATTTTATGCTCACTAGTGTGATGTGGGTATTTAGGACCATCTCCTTTTTCTCTGGGTCTCACATCACCACAATCAACATGAAAACATTGGGGCACCCAGTAGTGTGGACCCATAGTATTCCATGATGTTCTCACAGGGGCATTCTGAAGCTTCCTGGACTCTCAATTCTTCTTCAGCCTCTTACAAAACAATTATACTACTCCTTACATTTATTTATTTATTATTAAAAAAAAATTTTTGGATCATATACTTTTTTTCTTTTCTTCCTTTTCTTCCCATCTGCCCTGCACCCCCCTCCCCTTAGTTCATGTCCATGGGTCATACATATAAGTTCTTTGGCTTCTCCACTTCCTATGCTATTCTTAACACTCCCCTGTCTATCCTGTACCTACCACTTTATGCTTCTTATTCCCAGTACCTTTCCCCCATTCTCCCCCCTCCGCCTCCCCGCTGATAACCCTGCATGTGATCTCCATTTCTGTGATTCTGTTCCTGTTCTAGCTGTTTGCTTAGTTTGTTTTTGTTTTTATTTTTTTAGGTTCAGTTGTTGATAGTTGGGAGTTTGTTGTCATTTTACTGCTCATAGTTTTGATCATCTTCTTTTTCTTAGATTAACATTTCATGTAATAAGGGCTTGGTGATGATGAACTTCTTTAGCTTTACTTTATCTGGGAAGCACTTTATCTGTCCTTCTGTTCTAAATGATAGCTTTGCTGGATGGAGTAATCTTGGATGTAAGTCCTTGTCTTCCACAACTTTGAATACTTCTTTCCAGCCCCTTCTTGCCTATATGGTTTCTTTTGAGAAATCAGCTGATAGTCTTATGGGAACTCCTGTGTAGGTAACTGTCTCCTTTTCTCTTACTGCTTTTAAGATTCTCTCCTTATCTTTAATCTTGGGTAATGTAATGATGATGTGCCTTGGCGTGTGCTTCCTTGGGTCCAACTTCTTTGGGACTCTCTGAGCTTCCTGGACTTCCTGGAAGTCTATTTCCTTTGCCAGGTTGGGGAAGCTCTCCTTCATTATTTTTCAAATAAGCTTTCAATGTCTTACTCTTTCTGTTCTCCTTCTGGCACCCTTATGATTCGGATGTTGGAACATTTAAAGTTGTCCCAGAGGTTCCTCACCCTCTCCTCATTTTTTAAAAATTCTTGTTTCTTTATTCTGTTCTGGTCGAATGTTTATTTCTTCCTTCTGCTCCAAATTGTTGATTTGAGTCCTGGTTTCCTTCTCTTCACTGTTGGTTCCCTATGTATTTTTCTTTATTTTACTTTGCATAGCTTTTTCCTCCCTTTTGCGACCACATTCCACCAATTCTGTGAGTATCCATATTGTCAGTGTTTTGAACTCTGTATCTGTTAGGTTGGCTACTTCTTCATCACTTAGTTCTCTTTTTGGAGCTTTTATCTGCTCTTTCGTTTGGGCCTTTTTTTTGTTTGTTTGTTTCAGTGCTCTATTATGTTGTGAGAGGGGGAGCCTTAGGTATTTGCCAGGGTGGGGCAACCCACTTCCCTGACTTCTGGTGCTGTAGTGGGGAGGGGTCCAAGAGGGAGCAGTGCAGCTTGCTTGGCTCTTGACTGGCTTTCAGTCACTTCCCCCACTACCCAGAAGCAAATTAGGCCCTTTTGGTGCTGATTCCCAGGTGGGTGGGTTTGTGTACATTCTAGGACCCTATGGGTCTCTCAAATGAACTCTCCTGTGAGACTGGCAGTTTTTCCCGCTGCTGCCACTCCCACAGGTTTTTACCCGTAGAGGTTTTGAAGCTTTCTTTTCCCACTCAGGAACCCTGGATTGCGTGGTCTCTCTCGCTCCCTAGTTGTTCTTCCCAGTTTATCCACACACAAATGTGGGACCGTTCAGTCTGCCAGCCACTGCCTTGCCCTGCGTCCTCTCGGCCTTGGCTGCCTGTCTCTGCCCCTCTTACCAGTCTGGATGGAACCAGTCAGAGGAACTTACCAGTTCCTCTTTAACTCCTTGGTTTTTGGACTTCCATATAGTTCAATTTTCTGGCAGTTCTGGTTATTTTTTGTTTTTAAATTTGTTGTTGTCCTTCTTTGTGCGGGGAGACAAAGTGTATCTACCTATGCCTCAATCCTGGTCAGAAGTCTACTCCTTACATTTACATGACACTTGTTGACAAAGTCCTCTCACTTAGCATCATCCCATCTAATCATCCTGAAGCTATAATGGGTTTGTAGAGTAATTTTTAAAATCAAAGGGCAAAATGGGCTCAGAAAGGTTGAGTAACTTACAGGAGATCACACACAGTGGGAGATGAATTGCTCTAAGCCTAGACGCCTTTCCACAATACCAAACAAATTATAGACAAGGAAACAAATACACTTTGGAGACAACTAAAACTCTTTAAAGGAATACATTTTTTATTACACATTTAGAGATAAAGCTCAAAATGCAAATATTGCCCTGACTGGGAAAGTGTTAACAAATGTACCATAGGCTTTCACATTTAAAAAAAACAAACAAACAAATTCCAGGGTTATAATCTTGATTTAAGACAAGTTCTAGATTGAAAATAATTTTTGCAAAAATGTATATCTGTATATGTATAAATACACACATTTGCTTAGAAAACACATTGCATTAGATGTTTGTGCTATTTGTTAGTTACCATTTTACATGCTGTGTCTACATCTGCTTCCTCCTTATACTTTAAGTTACCATCTTACTTTTTAATTACCTACAATTCATTTCAGGTAATTGTAATAACTAACTAAGATGGTTTAACCAATAAAGCACTTTCATGAGTAAAAATTCCAGATTTTAAAAATATGTTTTCAGGAATATCTGTTTTCACATTTAATATTTGAACCTCACATTTATCATAGGTAACTGCTTTTATTTAAAAGAACAATTACATATTCAGTGCAAAGAGTATAAAAGCAGTAAATATGCTTTCCTGAATCAGATAAAAATGTGTGTGCAGCATTTCCCTAAGAACCCCCCACATTTAGATATTCTGGATCTTTTTCACTTAAGAGACTCAGCGTATTTTTTTCCACATGTAGCTTTTACCTTAGGGTATTGGTACATTTCATAAAAAGGAAAATATAGACAGTGAGAGTAGAGGCAGGAGTACAAGGCTTCAAGCACAAGGGCCCATCATGTGCACGTTAGGGGCATGAGGACCTCTTCCACTGAGGACCTCTTCCACTGAGCTTCAGTGCCTAGGGCGGCCAAGATACAAAAAGGGTAAGAGGTCAAAAGAAATACTTTTCCTTGATAGGAAAGATGACATGATTCAACACGAGTGGAGAGATTGAGAAGGAATGTTTATAGGACTCAGTGACTCAGCTGATGGTTCATTTAGCTTTCACTTAGATTTTAAACATTTGCCTCAAACATGATTTCACATCAATTTTTGTTTCTTTGGAGAAGCACCCACATGTAATTTATTGACAGCACCTCTGAAAAACAGAATCATTGGTGATGTTTGGCTGATGTGCCAGATGGTGAAGGAGCCTGAAGGAGCCACTGCACTGCTGCAAGCGAAGCACCGCGTGGTCTTAAAATGTCAGGATGGTGCGGATACTGAAACAGAAAATAAAAGTTGTTAATTGTTTTAATGTTTAGGATTCACACTCTTCTGTGTGGGTCTAAGGAGCAAGTGATGTGTGCTGGTGAACAGCTGTCTGTGTTTCCTGCCACTCCATTTGCATCCCTCTGCATTCAAATCAAGTCACAGGTAGCAGTTCCCCTTTCACGGGCTTGGTCTTGTGTTTTCTCCAATCTTAAACTCAAATGTAACATCCTGTACGTGGCTGCCACTTAAACTTTATTACATATTAGCATCCTCAAAAAATCATTTTTGAGAGCCCACATATCTGGCGTGATAATGAATTCAAAACAACAATGGGTAGTAAATTCTCGCTCTTTGTAATATACTTCTTAGATGCTTGTGCACTTTGTCATTCAAACTCAATTTAACAATGGTATAAGGCAGGTTCTAATATTATTTCCACTTTAGAGATTAAAAATACTTAGGCATAGAGAGATTGTAATTTGCTCTAGGTCGTGTGTCTAGTGTGAAATGCTGGGATTTAAACAAAACACAAAATTGCACAAATCGCAAGATGACAGGTAGCTTGCTTAAAAGAAGCAAGGATGTAATAGTTACAGCCATATTGAAAGTTTAATGGCACTCTGATAAAGCTGTGCTTAAGGAGCCTTAGAAACAGAAAAGGTTGATTCGTATTTAGAGAGACTTTGCTCTTGGGAAGATCAGAAATGTAACATTTACACTGGAACTTTCTTTCTAAAAACCATCTTCTGATATATAAATGCATTTAGAAGAGAAGGTCTTCATGCCTTTAAAAATTATACATATATATAAAGAAAAAATATCTAGGTAATTCAGAGACTAAAGGGCAGTGTAAATAAAATAAAAATAGCCTGTCATCCCACAACTTAGAGATAATCAGTGTTAATATTTTCTTGCATTTCGATCAACTTCTTTCTAGACATATGTACATTTTTTATTGTGCTTGTTGAGAACCTGAGATCATATTGTATATGTAAGTTTATATTATCTATTCTATAATCTGAAATTATATTATGAGAACTTCCCAATTTATGAAATCATTTCTTTTTCATAGCTTCATTGATTTCTAGTACATGTTGGAATTTGAAACCATCCCCATAATGTTGAACTTTTAGGATATTTCCAATTTTTGATATTATAGATAATAGATGATCATGCTTAAATAGAGGTGTTTGCATATCTGGTTATTTCTGTAGAATAGATTTCCAGAAATAGGATCGCAGGGACAAAGCATCTCAGGGTTTTGCTTTGTTTTTTTTTCCTGATACAAATTACTAAATTGCTTTCTAGGAAGGATGTAATCTGATGCTCTGTGATACTAGTTTCTTTCCTTCTTCAATAATATTTATCAAACTAAATGTCTAGTATAATATGTTATGTGTGTGGGTGCTTAAGAAATCATTAAACTTTTCAACTTAAAATTGAAAACCTCAAGAGAAGAAGTATGAGCAGAAGAAGCCTGGGCTATGGAGCTAGAAGGTGGAAGTTAGGTGTAACTGCCTGTTACTAGCGGTGCCTCAACTATAATGCAAATGACAAAATTTTCTTTTTAGGTGATTGTACAGTTAAATGTTAGGGATATGAAATGAAATTTGCTAAGCTTCGAAGAAAATGTTAAGCCTTAAACATTGACAATGACATTCTCCTTTACCAGCATTTTTATTTGTGAACAATTCTTTGTAAACTGAAAAAAGAAGTAACAGTCAGGTTTTTAAAGAAATAATTGTGATATCTGTATAGAAAGCAATCCCAACGTAGCCCCACCTACTCCCATATATTAAATTTAAAGCCATTAATGGTCAGCCTTTTTAGATGACCAGGCAGAGGCTGCAGTGACTCCATGTTATGATTATGACTGTGAGACTCTGATTTTTTTTTCCTTGCAAGGGTAAGTGTTCTCTTGTAAATAAAGGTCAGTGGCTTTGATCATTTAGATTCACTGTAACCAACATATGTGATTTCATTTCAGCAGAACAGGAAATTAAAAGCAACTGTTCCTAGCTACTCATAATGTGATCTTGCATGCAAAGTTTAATAATGGACGACTAAGGTGCTCCAATGTTTTTCTCATATTTTCTCCTTTTTTGCTTTGTTAACCAAAACCCCACTATAAAAAGAAACTTAAAAATTACCTCTTTCCCGAACGAAGCAGATCAAATCCTTCATTTATTTTTTCAAAAGGTAAAACATGGGTTATTAATGGATCCAATGTAAACTTCTTAGCCATAAAATCATCCACAAGTTTGGGGACAGAATCTTTACTCTTAAAGCCTGAAAAGAAAATGACATCATTGTTAGATGCAGCCAGGGATAAGAGGATTGGAGAAGAGACTTTCTGAATAGAATTAAAATGAAAGTTCTACTCAGAATACTATTACTGAGGTCAGTAAGAGACAGAGTGCTTCAATATCCCCTAGCAGTGGCTAGACTTTATTTATTTATTCATTTTTATTTTAAAGATCTACCTAGATAAACAAGAGTCCTTAGTTATTAGCTCTCACACAGAGAAATTATAGTATGGGTGGTTATTCCCAAAGTGAAGGAGCAAATTGTGAAATTATCTAAATTTGGGTAATGAAAGCAGGCATGAATTATTGCTATGGATTTCCTAGGTCCTCCTAGGTATAGTCAATGGTTTGTGGAGTCACATGTATAAACAATAGTGGTGATGAAAGACCCTAGTTTATGGGGACACGAGCAAAATCTGTCTTGGGAACTTGTGCATTAGTTCCACATCTAGTCGATTTGGAGACTATAGGTGCAAAGGATTTTAAATTTATTTTAATCATTTTGATTTTTAAAACCTGGACTTGGCACTTGATAAAAGGAAGAAATCCTGAGGTTAAAAAAATTCAGCCCTCGAACCTAAACACATACCTCCAAAAATTGCCCCTTTCCATGTACGGCCACTCAATAGCAACATGGGGTTCACAGAGAGGTTCTGGGAATCAGGAGGTACCCCTACAATGACGCTGATGCCATACGCCTGTTGACAGGATGACAAGGCAGCCACCTGGAAGAAAATTAATATTTGGCATCGTTATAGTGGATTCTCTGCTAGTCCTCACTCATGATTCGTGTATCATGTAATATTGATTTAGCTAGACTGTGAACATGTAAAGGGAAGAGATTATATCTTTGGTATCTTCATCCCCCATTATGCCTAGGATAGTGCTGTGGCTTTAGGAAAAACCCAGAAAGTGTGTTTGAATGAGACAATGGATGAATGAATTTGTGTAACTTAATTCTTTCTTACAAAGTAATGAAGAGGCAAACATCAGACAAACATCAGACGTCTGCTTCCTTAAATATAAGTAATGTTTTGTTACCACATGACTCACAGGTAATTTATGAGTTGGTTAAGTCATTTTTAATTTGTTTATTAAAAGGTATTTTGAACTCAGTACTTTGAATCAGGTATTTTGATGGTGAACAAGCTTTAAGGTCAATTACATCACCACAGTTTGTCTCTGGTTCCCCTGATGGTCTCCCAGTTTCCCTATACTGCTGTCCATTTCTAAAATGGACACTTTTTCTAATTTCTGTATTTTTCCAGCTTTGTTGAGGTATAATTACCAAATAAAAATGATATATATCTAGGTTATGTGATGTGACTTTTTAGGGTGTATTATGTAATGATTTAATATACATATGCAACATGAAGGGAATTACCACAATCAGGGTAACATATCCCTCACATGGTTACCGTTTTCTTTTCTTTTCTTTTCTTTTTTTTGTGGTGAGAATCCTTAAGATCTATTCCCTAAGCAAACTGGAAGTATTGAATACAATATTATTGACTAGAATTACCATGCTGGATATTAGATTTTCAGAATTTGCTCATCTTATAAGTGAAAGTTGGTACCTTTTACCAACATCTCCCCATTTCTTACCCCAACCCCAGCCCTAGCAAGCACAATTGTTCTCAATGGTTCTAAGACTTTAACTTTATTAGATTTCACATGTAAGGGACATAAAGTCCCATAATAAAGTATTTGTCTGTGTCTGGCTTGTTTTACTTAGCATAATGTCCCCCAGATTTATTTATGTTGTTGCAAATGGAAGGACTTTTATCCTTTTATGGCTGAATAATATTCCACCATCTACATATCACAATTTCTTTATTCATTCACCAGTTGTTAGATGCTTAAGTTGTTTCCACACCTTGGATAATGTGAATAATGCTTCAGTAAACATAGGGGTGCCGATACCTACCTGAGGTAGTGATTTCTTTTCATTTGGATATATACCTAGAAATGGGATTGCTAACTCATATGGTAGTTCTATTTTTAATTTTTGGGGGACCCTCTGTACTGTTCTTCATAATGGTCAAACCAGTTTACATTCCCTCCCACAGTGCACCACAGCCTTGCCAATACCGCTTCTTGACCTTTTGATAGCAGCCGTGCTAATAGGAGTGGCAAGGTGTTAGGTCCTTGTAGTTTTGATTTACATTGCCGATTTACATTGCCCTGATAATTAATGATGATGAACACCTTTGAACAGACCCATTGGCCTGAAGTGAACATGATTTAAATGTGCTTTTACCTCCCCCAAATATATATGGATTTTACTTTAAACTATACCTATTACTCTAGAACTTCGAAAGAGAGTCTCCCTGCTTCCATCGGGGTTTTAAACATATCTGTAGTAGGAAAATTTTTTCAGGGTCGTCAGCAATAGATAATTATTAGTCCTTTGATTTTGGAGGGTGACATGTGGAAAACTAGGTAAGCTCAGAACATGTCGCTATAGGAGATATTTGGTGTCTTCAAATAAAGTAACAATCCAATTCCGCATGAGAAACTGGAAGGAATATAGCTGGAGATGCCTTCCTCATGGTAATTAATAATATTTCTAATTATTTGAAAGTAATATTATGTATAGTCTAGAGATGATGTAAGCACTGAAACACTAGAAAACAGTATTTCCTATCAGTAACACCAGCTAACATTTATTAAGAGCTTACCATTCGACGTGTGGTACTGTGCTAAGTATTTTACATGCAGTTATCTAATGTAATTCATAGCTAAGAGTTATGTATCTCTTAAATTATTTTGGTGGAAAAGTCTGTTGTTGACTTTTAAAAATATTCAATCTAATGCATAGATTTGGGTGCTTAATATATGTTCCAGGCACTGTGTTGTATGTTGTGGAAAAATGGGGTATATTTTATGTTAATAAAATGATACATGCCTTAAATTATTATTTTTTGGCCAAATTATGATTTGTGACAAAAATCAGAACTCATTAAAACATATAAAAATTATTAAACCATTTTGTTAAAAAGTGTGAGGGAAAAAAGTGAAAATAAAATGTGGCAATTTGAGAAGAGAATTTGTATTATTTATATTGACTTGAGTTTGAACTTTTACTAAAAATTAACAAAGTAAGTTTAAAATGGCCCAAAGCCTGTCTTCCCCCTCTAAAGTGGAAATAGTTTGCTTAGCTGATGAAGTGAAAATTTTCTTCTAATACTAAATTAAACAATCCAGGTGTCAAATAAGGATAGAAAATCACCATTCATAATTTTAAAAATATTTTTTACATATAATATTTATATTCTATTGCCTAAAAACATACTCCAGAATGCAGAAACACATATTTCAGGATATTCACAGTACATACCATGGTGTCAAGTCGACCAATGACTTCAAATGAAAAATCCACACCTCCACTGGTCATTTCCATCAGCACCTCCTGGATGGGTTTCTTGAAGTCCTGGGGGCTGATGCACTCAGTGGCGCCCACTTCCTTTGCCTTCTCAAATTTGTCTCTATTGATGTCCACCCCGATGATCCTGGCCGCTCCAGCTGCTTTACAGCCCATGACCACGGACAGGCCGACCCCTCCGAGGCCAAAGACAGCACAGGTGGAGCCCCGGGTGACCTGTGTTTCAGAAGATGCAAAAATGGATTAAGTAATGATTGTTGGAAAGCACGTAAACTGTATAATGTGCCACACTTTATCTGTTATCAGGACTATTCAGACTCTTCCATCCAACCTGCTGCCAAACCTCCTTTGGCTTCCTTTTGTTCATGTTTAAATTGAGGGCTTTGAACTAGATCAGTGTTTCTCAAATTTTTTGCAGACATTAGAGTCGTGTAAGGAGCTTTAAAACTTCTCGGTGCCCAGGTCACAGCCCATAACCAATTATATCAGAATCTTTGCAGGTAGGACCCAGTTTCCTGGTGACTCTAATGGGAAGCCCAGGCTGGGAGCCCATGGACTGGATGATCTCTGATCTCTAAATGCCAATGACTCCCATCTTGTAGAGAATCTAGTGGCTGAAGTCCACTGACAGTCTTCAGTAAGTTGCATGTACACAAAAGCAATTTTTGGGAAATGAAGTAAGTGGAAAAGGTATTCCAGGAGACCAAGAACAATCTAACCAAACCCTCAATGATTAACTCCTTGATTCATTAACTTTCAGCAGTCAGGACCACTACAATGAGAGCAGAAATTAGCTGTGAGGCAGAGAAGAGTTATTCTCAGCTTAAAACCAAACCTAACAACTGGGGAAATTTAACTGGAAACTTTAAGATAATACAGCTTGGGACCAATGTAATCTTAGTGGGTCTTTATCCTTGTTTTTTAAAAATACACTGATGAACAATAATGTAATAAAAAGTTGGCCTACACTTTAATAGTGGTTGAAATTCATTATCATGAGTGTCCTTGGATTCTGCTCTGTGAGTAGGCTCAGTCAGACCATCTCCTCAGCCAGACGATGCTGTTGCACAAGGGACTTAGTACTAGAGTCACAGAACGTGAAAAACGTGTGCTGTCAGTTGCTGAAATCAGCTCAGGACTGTTTAGTATATCTAGTCTGCTTTAGGAGTCAGCCTTCAGTGTGGGTAAAATATTCCTTTAGTCCCTACTAATCAGTCATTCTCTGGGGTACATCATCACTTTTTACTTTAATTAGAAGACTATGGGGCTTGTGGTTGTGATTTTAAAATGTAGATAGTAATATATTAGGGTTTAATATTCAGTAGGAATTTCGAGAAAGATGCTAGTCACAGCTCTCATACTAACCAGCTATAAGATTTTGGGCAAATAGCTTTATGTGTCTGGGCCTCCTAGATTTCCAACATTTTGGGAAGAGGGACCTTTAAAGAATTTCTCCTTCAAACCTGTCACCTCTGAGGGTGTGCATGTATGTGTATGTGTGTGTGTGTGTGTGTTTTCATGGCAGGAGAGGAGATGCAGCAGTGAAATCCCCTTATGAGTAGAATAAATGCAAAATGCGTCACTGAAGCTTCATGGCTTTCCTCATAGGGATCTACAAAGCAGGTATGTTGGTGATGCTTGGTCTGGAGGTGTAGCAGGTAAGGCTTTGGAATCTACCGTTGATCCTAATTCTAGGAGTAGAGGATTCATTGGCTAGATTCTCCTCAAAGGCCACTCTCATTTCATTTACTTTTACTGCCTCAGACACTAGCAGAACCTACTGTGCCTGGTGGTATGTTTGTGCTGACTCACCAGAGAGTGAATGACTAAATGAGGTCCCAGCTCTAGAATTTAATAATCTCATAAGGAACAAGTATAGAATAATAATGATTGAAAATGCCACCTTTACTTTTTCTTTACTAAGCGTCAACAGCTTTTTCAGTCGTTGTGAAAAATTATCTAGGATATGCTCTTAATTTTTTCTCAAGACATTTTTCTACTCATAATTGACAACTTAAATTCTGTGGAGTATATTTGGTAGCAGGGTAGGAAAGCTACCAGTAAATCTATGAAGAATGATCTCTGATTCCTGTGAGAAACCACTTTCCTTTTGGTTCCTGACTGTCTGAGTGCAACTTGTTTTATCATCCGCAGCCATTCCCACCTTGGCAACTTTGACTGCAGATCCATAACCAGTAGTGAATGCACAGCCAATGATACAGACTTTCTCTAGTGGTGAGGCTGCATCAATCTTGGCTACCGCGATCTCGTCTACCACTGTGTACTGGGAGAAGGTGCTGGTCCCAAGGAAGTGGTTGATAGGCTTCCCTCTGCAAGTGAACCTGCTGGTACCATCCTGCATGGTCCCCCGAGGCATGGAGAGACTGGCCCGTGCAACACAGAGACACACAAGAGCATGAGACAGGAGCATAACTAATGTGTAAATTCATTGTCTGTGTAAGGACAGTATAAGAAACTTACTCATTTTTCAAGCAGAAGTTGCCTTCTGGGTGTTTACAAACACTGCATTTTCCACACTGGGGAGTAAAGAGTGGGATGACTTTATCACCTGGAGGAGGATAAAACAAATTCCTTTTAAATCTCTACCCAGGAATTAATAGAGCAAGAACCTATAGCTAATGGATATGTATTAGAGGTGGTTGTCTTTGAAGAGGCTCTGAGAAATATGATACCGTCACCACGATGTCATGGTCATTGTCTGGCAGCATTATTATTGGTTGGGGTTTATATGTGCCTGAAGATCACCAAAGAGGAAATGGACCTGAGGAAACAACGTGGATTTTAAAATGTTTTTACTGCATTAATATTTATCTTTTATTCTTTACTTTTTACTCTCCATGGTTTTATACATATCTCATTTAACTGTTGGTAGTCAAACCTTAAATATTCTTACTGTAAGTATACATAAATTTTAGTTGTGCTAGGCTGCCATAGTTTCTTTAGCTGTTGGGGATAGTCAGTGTTTTGTAATAGTTTAGGATACAGTAAAAATGAGGATTTTGACATCCATTTCTTTGCTTTTCAAAGTGACTGTTTTTACTATAAAATCAGTGCCTATTTTTAAAATTTTAGTTTTTTTTAAAGAAAAAGTAACACTAATGGGACAAAAAAGAATTTGAGAAATTCTTTTAAAAATCTCAACCCTCAATAATTAGTTAGGCACTTTTTTTTAGGATAAGAACTGACTTTCAAACCTTTGTAGCTGAATTATTTATTTTTCCCTGCTATGGTGGAGGGAAACAGGGTAAAAAATAAGGGTGTCATTTATTATTTGTTTATTTCTAACTAAAGGAAATACTAAGAACTGAAATTCAAATAAGACCAGTTATTTTAATATTTTCTTTCCATAGGTTAGTTAAGTATTTGATAATGGGGGAGGTTGAATTCATTGGTAAAGTTATTTTTTTTGTTTTAGAATTAAATATAAGTTTTATTTTACATTATCTATTCTACTCAACCACAAAACCCATAAAAATGGTTGGGCCATAACATTTAGTAGATAAACTTTATATGGAGATGACAGCATGAACGTTTTGCATTTATTCGCTCTTTACTTCTAAAAATATTTATCTATATTAATTCACAATAAAACGAAGACAAAACAAATATTAAAGATGAACTAGTACTCTGTAACCATGGTTCAATGTAATAACACAGATATTGCTTATGGCAGGATGGTAGGTCTCCTTTTTCTTTCTAATCAGTCTGTTTCACTCATTCTGTGTTCAAGGAAGGAGGCCACATTAGAAGAGAAAATCAGTGACCGGCTTCCACTTCCCGCCTATGAGGAGATCGTGTTGATTCAGTCAGAGCCTCAAGGCCCCTATCCTGTGAAGCCAGTACAGAACAGTTTCCATACACTGATCTATAGGCCCAGGACATAGACTAAAGTTTTTTCCCTTGTCCTATTTGTAGTTCTTCTTGGACCTGAGAGAAGACAGTGCTCAGCAACACTAAAATGGGTTATTTGGTTATGAAATCTGTCAAGCAGCGGGTCTCTTTTGATCTTCTTGTGTCACCAGGATCTAGCCTGGTGCCTGACATCTAGTAGGTACTCAACAAATACTTGCTGAAGGAGAGAATGCATGAGTGCGTGAGAATGTAGGAGAATGTGTACACGCCTGAGGCAGATGAGGAGGCAGGAGAGGAAGAGACCTCTGTTAAGTCTCAGCTCTCCTGCAAACTTCAGCAAGGTCTTTCGCCTCACACTGCTTTCAGTTTCATCATCCAGGCTAGATGATCTTGGGGTCCCGAACAGAGGTACATTCTCCAAGTGTGAATTCTGTACCTGGTTTTACTGTAGTCACCCCTTCTCCAATGCTCTCCACAATGCCAGCTGCCTCATGGCCTGCGATCACAGGAAGAGGAGTGACGAAGGTTCCATTAACCGCGTGGTCATCTGACCGACAGATACCTGTGGCCACCATCTACCGGGTAAAGGGGAGATAATTAGATTCAGAAGAACTAATGGTCCCTAGATGGACTTAACATGCCCAGTTTCCTGAAGCTGGACTTCTAAAGAGTTTTCAAGGATTTTGCCAACAATCCTTACTCTTCCCAAATGCAAAAGATTCTGTTTGTCCCAAGGTTATTCAGTCTAAGGCTCTCCTGTACTTTTCTTTCCTGCCTTAAGCACTTCAGAATAATCTGTGAAGTAATTGTTTCTGAAATGTTTAAGTCTCATATAATAGACAAGAATTCATCCTTTTTTATAGAAGTAGAGACTGCAGATGAACACCAAGACAATTAAGTCAGTTAAGTTCTACCATCTAATGCTAGCTGATTTTAAAATCTTTATGTATATAGCCTCATATTCTTTGCATTTTTTCTGTATAAACATCAATTCTTTTTTTATTTTATTAGTGTGAAAGAATTTCAATCTAAAATGGAACCATTGGATATAAAATGGAAAATCTCATATTCGTGCTATCAGGAAAACAAAACTCGAGGACTGAGAGACCAATTTCCTTAAATACCTATCGATCTACAGAAAATTGGTAGTATTGGAATTTTCCTAAATAATAAACATAATATAATAATAATAATATAATAATAATAATTATATAATAATATAATAATAAATATAATAAAGAGTTGGCCAGGGGTTGCCTCATATCAGCATTGGGAAATTTTGCCTGTGGCTTCCAGAGACATGAATGGATTGGTTTTGTCTTCATGGGGAATTTTCAAAGGTTGTCTCCATTTGTTTTTGTTTTAAAGATGAAAAAAAACTTAATGAAATAAAAACAAAAGAATGCAGTGCTGCAGTATTGTCATCAGATTAAGCAAAATTCAAGGCCCAAATGAATTAAACAAGAATAAAGGAGTATTATAGAATAATAATAATAGAAGATACCATCATGAAATACACATTTTAACAGACTGTAACTGAACTCTCCCCTCTTTAAATGTCTTGCCCATAAGTACACCCTACCCCAAACTCTGAAGGGATTGACCTGTAGCTTGCTACAATTTGCAATCCCTCTAAATTGCAATTCCTCAGTTATTTTTGAGTAAACTCATCTTTTTGACCATTTTCAGTTTGACTCAGTTTACCTCTTTATTTAGGTAGACATTAGGATTATACTGTATATATTCTTTCTTCTTAAAAATTTAACAATTTGTATTTTTATCTTTCCTTGACAGGAAATATAATTCTACTGTTTGGATTACCATATAAAAAGTGCCTCTTAATGAATTTTTGGTTATTTCTATTACTATTCTCTGAGTTTTTTAAACCTAAAATTAAATAGAAGTGAAAAAATGTTTCACCTTTATGCGAACTTCATGAGCCTTAGGGGGTGCTACCTCCACTTCCTCAATGGAAAAGGGTTTCTTTAGCTCCCATAGCACAGCTGCTTTGCATTTTATTACCTGGAAATTGAACAGAAAGTTGATACACGTTTCCCCATTCTTGAAGTCAGGGATTGTGACTTCCATCTTTTTATGTGCAACATCTATCCCCATGTCTGGGACCTAATAGATGTTATATAGAAATGAACAACCTCTGATTTGCAAAAGGAAAAAAAAAACCTCTGAAAGTGTGTAATGCAATTATATAAGAATTAACTATGAGACACTAAGATAGAATAGAATATGTTCTTTTAGGCCATCCTTATGTTGTTTCTTTTTCCAAGGGTTGTTTATTTCTGATATTCCCTAATGCAGTCCTGAGATCAGTTGTTTACCCACAACTGTTGGCTAGTACACGAAATTTTAAATCACTTTTTTTTTTCTCTGACAGAGCCACTGTCTGTTTACATAAAAGCTACTACTTTCTTGTTCAATTTTTCCACTTAAGCCCAAAACAACCTGACTTTGATTCCAGTGCATATTTGCCTCCCTGCATAGAATTTCTCTTTCTCTATTTGCCTGTCCTCCTCCATTGATTTTTTTCTCTCCTCACCACTTCTGTGTTCTATCTGTTTGCATCACTCATTTGAAAATGAGCTTTGGCAGCTCAGTCTTCCTATCTAATTTCTGTGTAGCTATTCTTTCCAGATTAGATGTGAGCCAAAAATTGCAGAGGTTATAGCTACTCAAATACACTCTTACCCATATATACACATTTATATTTAAAAGTAGGATAATTGTGTGTTTGACTTTTTAGTTAGCATAGCTTACCCATAGATACGGGTATTAGATATTCTTCATAATTAAGGTTTAACACATATTTTTGCTATTTGGGAATGTAATAAAGAACCTGACTTCATTGTTACAAAGCTTATACATTTGAGAGTTTTTTTCTAGACAGGTAATTTGGTAATAATTGTAATTATGAATTTATAATTCATAATTATAAATATGATTAAAATTCAATTGAAATTTATCTTTTTGACAATTAATTTTATTATTTAAATGTCAACTCTCCTGCTTTGCCAAGTGTTTTTCATGGTTAATGTCACAATAAATATGAGAGTACTTCGAAATGATACGTTAATAGTATATAGGTCCTGATTATCAGGTGTTTCTATAATGGACAGGCACATTGTAACCTGTGTGGAATGAGTGACATGCTTGATCTCTAAACCCCACATGATGATAGTATTAACTTATTGGTCTATTTTACATATGACAAAGTTGAGGTTCTATTGACTCAGTAACTGACTAATTTTTACAGTTACAAAGTTGGCCGTAAAAATCCAATCCAAACTTATGTTTTCACCATCCCATGGTAGTAAGAGGTTAATAAAAATTTAAATAATAACAACAGCAGTGACTAACATTTATTGAATTATTTTCATGTACCGGTCTCTATCCTAAGTGCTAAGGAGTATTAATTTATTAAATTCTCAAAACGATCTTACAAAATAGGTATTGTTATGATTGCCATTTAACATTTGAGGAAAATATAACATAGGAAGAAAAAACATAAACGAAGTGCTACCACAAAGCTGAAAGCTATCGATGTTGCACCAGAGGTGGGGAGGATGGATTGCTTATTGTTTACTGTTCTCATGAATACATTTGGTTTACTCTTTTGCTCTCTGAACTCATTATTTCTTTCAAGCTGTGTTTTGATGAATTTAATTTTCATTTTCTCTAACTATTCTTCATTTGGAATGTAATATGCCATTGTAAATGCTGATCAGTAATAAATGAAAATAAAGAGAGTTGAAATGAGAGAAGTGACAATTGGCTACCTTTGAGATTTCCAACCAATCTTGCTGATATGTAGGCCTACTGTGTAACACAGTGTGTGTAGAAACCTCAGAATCTTTCAATCAAATTATCATAGCAAAATATTAGAGCTTGTGGTCTACTCCCAATACAATAAGTATACCAGACTTTTAAGAACTGAGCAGTTAAACAATATGAATTGATTATATTGAATGAGCACGTGCCTTTCTCTGTACCTGTAAGCACATTGAACAGGTAAAAAAAAATATGGAAGACCTAGACCAAATATATCTGTTCCTACTACTAATAAGTCATTCAAACTATATCAGTATTAATTTTTGATAAAATCATGCTGACTTTTGCATGAAGAAGATATCATTCCATAGGATTTGTATGGAAATTTCCTGGATTGGGTTATAATCAGGTCTCTTTAAATCAGAATTTGCATGTTGATATTGGCCTGCTTAACCTTGATGACTCTAATGCTTTGAGATCAATAAAACTGTTGTCAGACTTAACTTTCCGTTGTGTGCATATAAAGAAGATGATTACAAAGAACATTTAAATTATGGTTCTTAATATAGAGATAGATTCTTGATCAAAAATATTTCTAACTTTAGATTTTCAAATTACTCATGATTAGCTGTAACCACTGAAAATTTATTTAATAGCATCTAAAGACTTTAATAGGTACATTAATAAGCACCTATTAAATAGGTACATTAATAGATCCTATCCATTCTCATTAGTGATTTGTAGGAACAGCCTATTCAATCATAGTTCAACATACATTGCAAAATGAAGTGTATATTCTATATTTCAGTATATATTATTTATAATTTAGCTCTAACTTAAATTATTCATTAAATACTATATCTCTTTGGTATTACATAATGAGATTATATTTTCAAAAGTAAAAAAAAAAAATGCTTACTTTTCCTGCTGTGCTCATGATTCTCTTCTCTCTGCAGGTGAGGAGACTGAAGAATTCTTGCAGATTCTTTCCTACTGGAGAAAATAAAACAGACAAGTTGCAAAGATATTTTTTGCTTAAGTAACACTCAGTTCCACACATGTGATCTGGGGTGTTTAAGCCACACCCATCAGCTTATCCCCGAACTACACCAAATCAGAAAGCAAAGGGCACTGAACCAGTCCTCAAACCAGGACTTTGTTTGCAACATGCTAACTAAAGATAAGAGTTTGATGTCTTTGGTTAACTGTTTTCCTACACATACATTTTAACACCTCTGTCTCTTTTTCCCAGGTTCCAAATTTATTCTCTTTCAATCTTATGATTTACCTTTGTGTGCATTAATCCCGAATTTCTAATCCTCATGTTGCAGTTAGAAATAAGGAAGAGTAAGGAAGAAGCCCATAGGACAAAGGACAGAGAGAACTACAAGCCAGAGGAATGTGTTTGCTCCACCACACTCCTCATCTTCATAGCAGAGAAGTCAGGCACCAATCAGTCACAGCAAAGGTGCTCTTGGCCCTGATATTTCTGCTCTACTCACCGCCTATCAGCATTGTCAGAGCTCTTCCCTGTTACAGGCATTCAGCTTGGCACAGTGAGGTGGCATGAGAATAACAGAGGGTCTCAACCTCGGCCAAAATGCAGTATGGAGAAAGGCTTATGACATGGCCTTGGATTCTGGGCAGACTTTAGGCTTACTAACTGTGTGAATTTGTCCTTAGCTTCTTTATTTGTAAAATAATATTACCTCCTGAAAGGGTTGTTTGTTGAACGAATGAGCCAAGCCCTTTAAAGCACCCATTAGGAAACCAGACAAGACTATCTTCAATAAATATTAGCTACAATGATTGAGAAAAGACAGGCAAACAAGTCAAGCTGCCTTTTTCAAAGGGAGGGCATCTGACTGAGGGACTTAGAAGAGGCTTTGTAGAGAGAACATTTAAGAACATTTAAGTTAGAAACTAAATAATGATCTTTTTGGCATAAAAAAACCTTATGCATTTTCATCATCCCTTGGTCAGTGCCATGAATAAAAGAAAGAGAATATGAGTTTGATTTTTATAAATCTCAAGTCTTATACTAAAACTTGGGAACACAGTGTATCGAACTACTTAATTAGATATAGTCTGTCAACACGTATACAGTAACATAAAGGATATATTTTTCTAGAGTTGTCGAGGGAATGACACTGTTGTCTGTTTCCAACTTTACTTATGCAGGTATAGAGAGTTCTATTGCACCACACTACGTCCACCCAGAGGAGAAAACACAGCTTGTAGAGAATGGCTACCACATTGTTCTCCCACCTGCCCACCTTCACTGTGAAGAGAGCAGTGTGAAGAAAGGGGGTCTGACCACTTTTCAGAGATTTTGCTGGCATCAAAGAGCTCATATGTCCCAATCAATCTGAAAGACTCATTGGATTTGAGTGAGTTTATAGAGTGATGGAGGGATAGGATATTGGAAATAATTTGAATTCAATTTACTTTAGTCCATTTGGGCTGCTATATCAAAAATATCATAGATTGGTTTAAATAACAAACATTTATCATAGTTTTGGAGGCTGGGAATTCTAACATCAAGTTACTGGTGGATTTAGTGTCTGGTGAGAACCCGATTTTTGGTGTGTGAACAGCCATTTTCTCTCTGTGTTCTCACGTAGCAGAAGGGCAAGGGAGTTATCGGGAGACTGTTTATAAGGACATTAATCCAGTTTATGAGGATTCTATCCTATGACCTAATCACTTCCCAGAGACACCATCTCCATATACAATCACACTGGAGATGAAGTTTCAACATACGAATCTGTGGCACACAAACACTCAGACTATAGCAGGTGTCCAACCTGGCTCAGGTATCCAGCCATGAAACGATCAAAGAAAACCAGACAGTTGAGGTCATGCTGCTGTAGAGAGCTTCACAATCTTCAGTGGTGTCACAAGCTGATAGATGACAGTGGCAGAATGCTAAGCCACGTCCCTCTAATCAGAAACCCGTATTATTTGCACTACTATACAAACAGAGAGCAGGGCACAACAGAGTTAGAGTAACACAGTTAGCTATCTATTCACAAAGTTAGCTTCCGACATTTTACAAGACCTAAGAAAGAACGGTGCAACTAGTAAGAGACTCAGAAATTATCCAAACCAAATTCCTTGTCGTAAAGGCCAAATGACATGGTAAAGTAGCGTCGTTAATATTTACTTAAAAGATACTTGGTAAAGAAAAAAGATGTAAAATCTTCTTAGAGGTGTCTAAATGATTTAATGGCTTTCAAATATTATGGGATTGAGGGAGGGTAAAGAGAGAGGTTAACAATAACCAAACATTTAAGTTGCTAAGGCAATATGTTTAATCTACCCAAGTCCAACATCATAAATTGTACTTGGCAGTTTTTTTTTTCTGAGTGTGAAGCTGAAATAATCTAAACATTTAAACGAAATATATTATGGGTCAGCATGATGAATGGCTATGCAAATGATCATTTTTGAGATGACGAAGAAATATAAACATTGTATAATGACTTTAAAGTAATGCAAAATGGCACCAACTCCACAATTTTAATAATATAAAAATATGTACTGAGGAAGGGCAAGTAGACAGAAAAGTGGTTCTGTGGAAAGTAACCTCACAGGTTGAACTGATCGTAAATTTCTAACTGGGCAGGTCACAGTGGGCAGTCATGCCCAGGCACATAACTTCTTTAGTAAAAGGATTATCTTTGCCTTAAGCAAGGCCTGTGTTTCTGTGCATCCAGCTTAGCACACTTTTGAAATGCCTCTTTTCAGACACCTCCTTCTAAAGCATGACCACCCTCATGAAAACATAGAACCACTAGCTATCCAGTACTTCATTCCCTCCTTTGCTGTCTGCTAGCTTTACACAATTTTCCTTACATTCTCTTCTTAATTCCAAATGCACAAAGAAAGCTGCGAACTGTCATTTCGTGGAAGCATTTTTGTCAGTCTGTTGAGATCTTGCTTCCAGACATATCCTCTATTTGGCTCAAATAACTTCTAAAAATTATCTACAGGTTTAGGCATTCATATACTAACAGATTTTAGGTAACCTTGAAATATTCCGAGTGGGCAGAAATGAGAAACGAGCGGGCTCACACTCATGTGCAGGGGTTAAGAACAGGGAGGGTCACCTCAGCTGCGGAGGTCCACACAGAGGAAGGAGGTGTTCCAGGATCACGCTGGGATTCTCAGCCCAAAGCACCAGTGCTGGGAAGAGGAATCCCCATAACAGCTGGCTGTGGAAATCAGTAGGGACTTAGTTCTGGTGAGATGGAGGGCTGCTATAGACCCGATCTCTTCAAGGGCTGGAACAGAGACTCAATTACAAACACTCACCCTAAACTCCAGAGGAGGGATGGCAGCTCAAATAGTGCCAGGGATGTATGGGGAAAGACTGATTTTCTGGCTTCTGTGTGAGGGCTGGAGGGAAAGCTCTTTAGAAACTAAAGTGTTGGCAAGTGCCATTGGTCCTTTGTTGAGCCTTTTCCCTCCAACAGACTGCAGGTACGTGCCAAATCTAAGTCTCCACCAATCTGGATAACATTGTTCTTGCCCACCCTGGTGGTGCTCTGAGACCCCACACCATCCAATTCACACGCCTGGCCAGATGTCTTTCAGAGGATAATCTGCACAAGTAGCTGGCCTCGGTCCATTCTTTGGACTTTCCTAAAATCTCTCAAAGGTTCACAAACCCCAGACAAGCAGTGTAGACTCAGCATCCCCTGTACTTCTTGGTAAGTGGCCGAAAACTCAGCACTTCCTGGCAGCTGGTTCCAGGTCACGGCGCAACCCCAGGCACCCCTAAGCCCAGTGTAGGCAGTTGCCCACCATAGAAACACACTGATGTTTCTCTCCCTCTCTTCCCCTCTGTCTAAAAAAAAATGTTTTTTAATTTTTTTAAAAAAAGAAAGAAACCCATACCTATATGGTCAATTAATATTTGGTAAAGGGGGCAAAAACACACAATGAAGTAAAGACAGTTTATTCAATAAACGGTGCTGGGAAAATTGGACAGATATGTGCAAAAAAAAAAGAAACTAGGCCACCTTCTTAAACCATACACAAGACTAAACTCCAAATGAATTAAATACCTAAATGTAAGACTCAAAACAATAAAACCAGAAGAAAACACAGGTAATAAAATTTCAGACATTTCTCATAGCAATATCTTTTTTGATATATCTCCTCAAGCAAGGTAAACAAAAGATAAAATAAGCAAATGACACTCCCTCAGACTAGAAAGTTTTGCACTGCAAAGGAAACCATCAACAAAATGTAAAGGCAACCTGCTGAATGGGAGAACATATTTGCCTATGATATATCCAATAAGAGGTTAATATCCAAAATTTATAAAGAACACATACTACTCAATGACAAAAAAACAAATAACCCAATTTAAGAATGGGCATGGGAACTGACTAAACACTTCTGAGCAACTACTGGGCTGTACACTCTCTCCAGATGGCTAAACCCCATCCCCTAGTTTGCCGAGATTTCAGCTCTGGCAACCCTACCACTTTCTTTTGTTCTCCAAGCCCTCTGGGGCTAAATGCTCTGAGTGACCACAATGTGCTCTTTGTAAATGTTTGCCCTTCAGGCAACTCTGTAACAATTTTCTGTATTAAATCCACTTTGTTTGAAACACAGGGTTCTCTATTTTCTTAACTGGACACATTGATTTAGTTTTTGGTACTGAGCGGTCCTGGAAGCAGACCCTCCTATAAACAAGGGACTGAGTTGATTTCTTTTTAGTGGTCATAATTTGCTGAAATAGAAAGCACTGGAATGAGTATGTTTAAGGGACTTGAGAAGAAAAGGAAAGATCCAGAATTGTCCACAAGGAAGCAAATAGAGAGACTAGGGGCCAAACTACTCTTTTCCATCATTAATTTGATCCAGGCTGGGTCTGCAAGGTTTTGCACACCGTCCCTGTGCCTTCAAGTACAAGTTTTCCAGAGCACCTCCAACAGTTTGAAATATAGCATTTTTTGACTCCTTATATGATATAGTCACTGAAAATGTTATTCTTAGCCATATATACCTTTCACACAATGCTATGAGATTTGTTTTAAAATTTTCATTCACTTTTATTTTATGAATCCTAGAATATAACCAACTTTTATTATTTCCATCATTTTTCCAGATTTGATTTTTCATTTTTTCCCCAGAGTTATACATGCAGATATACAAGGTACACATACGGATGTTTTTTTCTACATAGTATCTTAAGAAAAACAGCAACATTTGCTTTTTCACTTCTTCCTACACTTACTTCTCCCTAGAAGTCACTGCCTTCAAAATTCGAAACTTTTGTTTTTTTATCTCCACATCCCTATGTGGAATACATAGTTCCTGACTTGGTTTTTTGGGGGGAATTTCTATGGACTCCCCATTTGAGAAGTTGGGAATTTGGGGCAGTGATTACCACACAAAGACCCTACTTCTACCCTGTTTCTCAATAGAGTAATAGAATAATTTATATTATTATGACTATGTAAGTGGTACTTACAGATAAGCCATATAATTTGCAATGCTTTTATTTCCCTTTACTTTGGTGTTGTCTTTATACTTAATTCAGTGCCCATAACATTGTCAGTTGTCTAATTCTCTACTTAAGACGTACATTGCACTGTGTACCGTTAATTTTATTTTGCAGAGAAATCTTTCCTGGAATCTTTGACTTGCTCCAAATGGCCTGAGTGTGCCTGGCATCTGGGGCTACCTGCTGTGCTGGTTTTCTGAGGTTGCTGTAAGGAATTACCAACAGCTGGGTGGCTTAAATAAGAGGTTTATTTTCTCTAAGTTCTGGAGGTCAGTGATCTAAAGTCAGTATCGCTGGGCTGAAATCAAGAGTTAGCTGGGCTGAATATAGGCTTCTTAGGAAAGAATATCCTTGTTTTTTCCAGTTTCTGGTGTTGCCACATACCTTGGCTGGTGGTCCCTCCTCCTTCTTCCCTGCTTCATTTTTCTCTCCTTCTTCACACTGTGTTTGGAAGCTCGTGGGATGTTCTGCTTATCCCTAGTAGTCTGAAATTTTACAATGATTTGTTCTGGTGGGTCTACTTTTATTTATTTTACCTGCATTCAGTGGCTTTTTAAAAAAAATTATGAAGATTAGTTTTTTCAGTTCTAGAAAATTCACTTAAATTGTTTTATCAGTGCTCTTTCCTTTCCCACCCTCCCACCCTGCTTTATCTGTTTTTTGATTCTGGAACTCCTACTACTCAAATGTTAAAGGTCTTGATTTGGTACTCTCATCTGCTCTCCTCCTGCCCCTTCCTCTTTTCTTTCCGTCATTGTGTTTTCACTCCCTCCTGCTTCAAACCTCCTCCTTAAATGAAGGCACAGATGGCATCGTCAGGGTTTGCAGAGCATGATGCAATCCTCTTAGGGTCTGAGGGGATCCCCAGGGCCAGTACTGGCACTTCATCTTTAGTTCAGTTGTAGGAAAGGAGGTGGGTGGAATCAAAGTCTATAGTCATGTCATGCAGAAGTGCACCAACTCAAAGTGCCCTGCTGGCTCCTAGCAGTAAAAGAATTGATTTATAAGATGAAGAACTTCTACTTTTGTCAGCTTCCCCCAAAACTGTCACCCTGTGAATTTGCATAGCTTATATTCATGGAAACCAGGCTCCGATGTTTTATTTACCATGCTAGTTAGTTCTCTGATATATTATGATTGATATGCATATGATAATTGATGAGTTCATGGTCCACTTAAGATCTGGGCTATCACTTGAAAAGTTAAAGCCAGATATAAATTATCTTGGTTTGCCAGAGACACTATTGTCCCAAAGAAATTATTAACAGCTCACCTTTTACTTTCAAAGGTGTTCTAGTTCAAATGATTAATTATGTGATTGCCCTTCTTATATCTGCATGTGAACTAGACCTTGGCACAAGGACATCTGGATGAAACTGATTTAGTTAGTTACAAAAGGCTCCCTTGGAATATAGAAAACTTTAAAGTTTTAAGAGTTGCAACTTCATGTCAACTGTTTAACCAATAGCCCTTGTTGTAAGAAGGTGGCCTACTTCAGCAGTATTGTAATAATTAACATATGCAAAATTCAGTGTTAATTAACAGAATAACAACTAACCTTCACGACTTTCTGAATTAAACAAACTCATCTAGGACTGCAAAGAGCAAAGACTAATGTAACTTAAAAATTTGTTAGACTCAAAACAATTACTCTCAGAAGCTGAGTTAAAATAGATCAAAATCCATATTCAATAATAACATAGTATTTAAATACTTAACTTGTTAGGAAATTAGTATTATAAAACCCCAGTAAGTGTTCACTGAAAGATTTGAAAGTGGTAATTGTATTGAAGTAGGACAAGTTTTATTTGTATAAAACATGCAATACCTGGAAGTGAGCTATTGAATAAGAACAGATAAAATGATTGGACTGAGAATGAGTAAAAAGCACAATAATTATACTATAGTTTTAATAGAATTGGCATTGTAAGAGATTACTAGTCACATATACGGACATGGATTTTTTTTTAAATTTATAATTCAGAAGACATTCTATGTGCTGCTAGCATGAACATCAAACAAAATTTATTAGTCTGAACTTCATGCTAAGTGGAAATTTTTTAAATCCTGATTTGCACAGCTGTGTGAAAAATTGTCCAGGCAAGCTATTTGAGGTATTTACTATGCCAAGAAATGTTAAAATTTTTTCCTTTCAATGAAAGCAAATAAAAAAAAAAAGCAAGATCATGCTTATTATGTAAGTACGATGTTTCTGCTCTACTCTTCACCCAGAAACCTAGGAATTGCAGTAAGCTTGGTTGTACACAGTGGCCTTAAGTAGACCACTGGAGTCTCAAAACAGATTGTTTACTTACTCTAGTATCAAAAGTAAAGATACTCCTAGGTTCCCTTGCCTGGGATTTGAGTTTCAGGGAAGGAAAGCAAAGAATACTAAGAATAATTTCAGGAATAAGTATTTCTCCCTAGTCTAAATTTAGGTCTTGGGAAAGTGGAAGCTAAAAGAAAAGCTGCAATGAAGTATGTATATATTTTTTAAATAAATAAACAGAATTCAAAACACCCCCCTACTCAATGTTCAAGTAAATATAAATAGCAGGAAAGGTTTGGGTAAATCATGCTCTATTTTTCTGACATTCCAAGGCAGACAACAAAATTCACAGTGGATGATTTCCCAGTCTAAAGAGCTCTGGGGCTTTTGGAGTAGTGACTTATTTTTAAATTAACTTTATCAATGTCAATTTTATGTACAAAAACTGCATCCATTTTAAGTGTACACATCCGTGAATCTTGACTAATGAAATCTACCACCACGATGGCCCATTTCCATTACTCCCAGAAGTTCCTTTGTGCCCTTTGTAGTCAATTCTCCTACACACACTCAGCCCCACGCAATCGCTCATCCGTTTTCTCTTAGTATAGATTGCTTTGCCTATCCTATAATTTTATATAAATAAAATAAAGCTAGTACAAGCGCTTTGGTGTTCAGCTTCGTTCTTCAGCATGGTGTATTTGACATGTAAATACATTGTGTGTATTAGTATTTTGTTCTTCTCTATTGTTAGGTAATGCCCACTTATTGATGTAATAATTTGTTCATCCATTCCCAGGGGATGAATATTTCAGTTGTTGCAAATTTAGTTAGTATAAAAACAGTCACTTGTGGACAAACACTTGTGGACCAGTCTTTTGTGGACATATGTTTGCATTTCTTTTAGATAAATATCTAGGAGTAGAATTATTGGGCTACATGATAAGTGGATGTTGAACTTGACTGTTTTCCAAAGAAGTGTAACATTTTACACTCCCACTGGAGTGTACGTGAACTCCAGTTGTTCCACATCTTCACAAACATAAAATTTTTAAAATTATAAAATTTTATAATTATGTAATTTCTAAAAATGAGATATTTCTAACAGTTTGATGACATAATAAAACAACTGGAGGGAAGAGATGAGACTTAAATATATCTTCAATAAGATAAATCTCAAAATATGGGAAAATTAGGTTTTAAAGAAAGTAACAGATGCTATAATGATAATTTTTAAAAGTTTTTAATGGACCATAAACCAAGCTAGATTATAATTCTGCCACACCAGGCTCCCTAGAAGTAGGTAGGGAAGAAATAGGGCCTCCTGACTGTGCTAGAGCTAAGGTCTTAGAGCCCAGTCCTCTCTCTTTTTCTGGGTTAGTCCTCAATAAACCTTACTCACTTGAGAGTTTCTCTTACCCAAGTGCTTTCTAGGACCTGGGCGGCTTCCTAGAGAGAGCAAATTTCTATGATTCTGATTTGCCAGAATGAAAACTCTAGCATGGGTCCCCTATTTTGCAAAAATAAGTTGTAAGAGCTTTAGCACCTTTTATTCTTAGGGAGATACACCTCAGTCTTCTTTTCCAAAGTAAAAAGAGATTGAGTTTATGACTATTCAATAGCTTCCATTCTAATTAGAGCTTTTGAAAGTTAGAGCTGGATGGGACCTCAAAAAACCAGTGCAGAGAGTTTTATTTTTTAAGTATGTATTTATTTTGTAGAGAGGGGAAGGGAGGGAGAAAGAGAGGAAGAGAGTCATCATCAATTGGTTGGTTCCCTCTCTTACACATCTCTGCTGGGGCCCAACCCACAACCTAGGCATGTGCCCTCACAAGGAATCAGACAGGTAACCTTTTGCTTTATGGGGCAATGCCCAACCAAATGACCCACACTTGTCAGGCAGGGCAGATGCTGAGTTTTAAATGCAAGCCTTCTGAATCAGGCCACCACACTATGCTTTTGACAAAAATTGTAATCCACAATCAGAGTACAATGTTAACACTATGGGATTTTTCTTTTTTCAGGAAAATTTGTTAAACAAACGGCTTTGTTGAATGAATAATACTACATTTCGGGCATGCCATATAGTTGGATAAGCATGTGATTCTTTTATGAGACCTCCGTTAGCTAATTATTACAGAGGAATATCAAAACTCCTAGATACAGAGAGGAGCAAGAAACAAGAAAGGACAAAGGACATGCTGGTGGAAGCAGCTTTTGCCGACTGGAGTTGAGGTCATGGGGAAAGAGCATCCCTGGGAAAGCTCTGTAGCATGTTTCTTCCTCTGGAAGAAATGATAGAAATCATTTCATATCAGTCTTGGTGTCACTTAAAGCGTGTTCTTTTCGGGACCAGGGTCTGAGGAAGCTGACTACTGCGATAGACAAATGTAAAAAAAAAGTCTATAAGGAATTAGCATTTTTTCAGCTTCATGAATTTAAACA
>PVJD01012009.1:0-42432 GCA_004026545.1 Mormoops blainvillei | reverse complement strand
ATAAATATTTGTGAAAAGTTTGGATAGTATACTAGGCTGTAGTGTGTAGACAAGTAGACCAGGGGCAGAGGAAAAAAAATAACACAGTTCTTGCCCAGGCTCTGTGACTAATAACTTTCCTCTCTGAATTTGCTTATCTGTAAAATGAACTATTAATTGAGCCTCCATAGGGAACAAAGCTTAGTGTTTTGAAAGATATAGTAAAGAAGCTCAAGTTTAAGGAATAGTCTTTGTCTTCAAAAAGTGTTGTATTTTCCTAGGAGAGACATTTATGAAGAGAGTGGTGACCAAAGGGTCAGACACCAGAGTCAGTGTGACTTGGGCTCAAAACTCACGTCCCCTACTCATCAGTAAAATGGAGATAATAATAGACTGTTCCAAGCATGGTGGCGAAGACAAAATAAAATAATGCATATGAAGTACACAGCCCTGGAACATAACATTCAATAAATATTAGTTATTAATATTAATTATGAACAGCAGTTATGATAAAAACCAGATGCAGCTAACACGTTAGATATTCTTCTGTAGTGACTGGAGAGGATGGGAGGTTTTAATCTGACAGCCCCTTTGGAGTGGGGTAGGGAGTTTGCAGGAAGCTTCAGCTCGATTTTCATTGGGCTCATAAAGTGTGAGAAAGATTTTGATGGAGAATGTGGTGGGGGATGGGGAGCCTTCCCAGGAGGACAGGGGCAGTATTATGAACGTCAAGATAAGGGAAAGGCATCATTTAGACATTCTGTCATGAAGAGAAGGTTGGTGTTATTGGAGATCCTGGGGAAACTTCACAAATAGCAATTATACTGTAACATTTTTTCTTCCTTCAGGAACAAATGGATTATTGTTGTTCTTAAGTGTGTCAGATACTACTAGCTGCCTACCTAATTTAATTCTTCTTCTTCCTCCTGCCTTGCCACTACAGCTCTGTTTTGATAAAGAGCATCAAAGTGCCCGTTTAAAAATGTTCACCTCCCCTGATCCTTTGCAGCCAAGCAAGTCTGTATGACCCTGTTCCAGACAATGAAATTCAAACAGAATTCTAGTGGAGGTGGGGAGGCTCCTGGGCAAACAATTATCCTGACGAAAAGGAACCTGGCAAGCAACTTTTGTTCTTACTTTCCAATCTTTCCCTGCTTCTGCACTGAACAGAGAGACAATGTCAGGAGGAAAAGCCATCTAGCACAATGAGCACAAGTGCCGTTATTGGTGGTAGAGCCTGATGCTAGAATAAGCCTGAATTTTGATGAGATCCTTGAAGAGCCCCACAGGCGCTAAGCTGCCTGCCTCATACTTCTCATTACAGGAAAGAAACAAAGCCCTATTTGGTTAAACTGCTATAATCTGGTCTCTGTTATATGTAGCTGATTACCATTTTAACTGATACATTCAGCTAGACAGGCCTTGGTTTCTGTGTCTTACAACTACACTGAAGGAGAATGTGTAACATATTGCATTTCCTACTTGAGGCTTCTTTGTTTAGGCTCTTTTTAGTATGTGTATTTCCTTAAATAGATTAAGGAATAATTAGTTTCCTTGGATCCAAAATATATGAAGCACATAAGTTAGAGAAGTTGTAATAAAATTTCACCACAGGAGGTGACAGTCACTGAAAAACAAATCCAATAATGGGTCCAAAATACTTGTCCTAAGGAAAGTTTTGAAAAGTGTTACAAACACCCTCCCTTTTGCTGGGGAGGTCTTTCTAGAGTGACTCAGCTGTGAGCCGCACATGAAACCTCCATGTGCATTCTCTGCCGCTCCCCTAACCACGACCCAGTGAGCAATGCTGGCTCCCGAAGAGCTTCATCTTCTGTCTGTGGGATGAGTTAGAGGGTGGCACTTGGAATCACATCTGATAAAAAAGAAAAGCTCTGTGAAGCTCCTTGAGCTGTCTCAATCTCCAGGTTCATGCTAATGACCTCAGATTCATGTCAGTGGGAAAAATGAAAGAGAGGAGAGGCACCTCAAGTCGAGCAGATGCCGGGAAAATAGACTATGTGGGAAACTGGAATTATATTACCTCGTTCTGTAAGACAGACCAGTTATCAGAGGCATTCTCAGAGCTGAGGGTTATTGTCATTGTTGTTATTAATAAGACTAGTTAATACTTGAGTGGTCACTGTATCTCAGGTGCTAATCTCTGGTGGTTCACAATAAATCTTATGAGAGACACTATCATTAGCTCTCCTAATATGTGAGACCACTGAGACTCAGATACTTGAATGGCTTTCCCAGGTTCACCCTTTATCATGATATATTCTTTCATTGTACTTGATTCTTGAATAGTTTATTTTGAATATTCCTATATTTTCATTAACATACATATTATACAATGAAAATGTTCTAATTGGTTAATTAAGCCCTACTGGTGAATTTGAAAGCTTTGCTGACAAATGTTCAAAGCATTTGCCAAAGTTCCACTTGCTGCTGTTTTTGTTCAAAGATCGTAACAATCTTTGCATAGATTCCTAATTGGGATAAAAATAGAGAAGATTCTTGTCCTCTTCCCAAATTCTTCTCTAGTCATTCATTTGTTCCTTCATTAGCTATTTATGGACCCCTAATATGTGCTGGATTAAGTCTACATGGGGAGACAGACCAAGATGGTAAGTTCTGTGAAGTATTGAAGATGCAAAGACAGTGTCAAGAAAATGGTCAGTTCAGCTAAAGAGGGGAATCTGGGTGACCAAAGAGCTCATCTTTTTTAATTGTTTTGATTTATTGATTTTTTTTTAAGAGAGAAAGAGGAATGGAGAGAGAGATGGAGAGAATGAGAGAGAGAGAGGGAGGGAGAAACATTCATTTGTTGTTCCACTTATTTATGCATTCATTGGTTGATTCTTATATGTGCTCTGACCTGGGATCAAACCCGCAACCTTGGCACCTTGGGACGATGCTATAATTGTCTGAACTACCTGGCCAGGGCAAGAACTCATCTTTTTAGGTGGATATAGGTTCAAGGCCATCTGTAAAAATGAACTTCTATCTTTTTTTTTAGTGATGTCCTCATATTTGGGTCAGTTTTCTATCTTGACTGGATGTGACCACCTCAGTCTTCTAAATACTAGAACACAATATTTGTAGGAACACAACAGAATTTTTTTTGAAAAGCCACCCAGCACATCAAGAGATGCAATAATGTCTGCTGAAAATATTGGAGTATTAATTTTCATTATATTGAAAATGTACAATCTTACCAATATTTTAAGAAATATTGGTTGATAGAATGTGCATTATTGTACATTTGTATGAAATAATTTGTAGGGCATCACTTATGGTTTAATTTTAAAAGTTGTGAAGCACCTCCTATTTGCCACACCACGTGATACAATGCTATCGATACAGAGGTTCACAGGACAGAGTCTCTGGTGTCAAAGGGGTCACAGTTAACTGGGGACACAAGTTATCCAGATACTTTTAATAACCTATTTTAGATATTATCACAGAGATGTGTTTAGAGTTCCATGATTATTTCCATTTTATAAATATCAGGAAATTCCCCCAGAAAATTGACATTAAGGCTAACCTTTGAAATAGGAATAGGAGTTTCCGGAGTTCAGCGGATGGAGCGCTGTCCGCGTGCTGAGGTGGGGGCGTTGTGAGTGGACTGAAGAGCAAAACCTGGCAGGCAGAAAGGCTCGGGGTAGCCTGGGAAAAAAAGGGGCGGGGCTGGAAAGAAGAGTGCAGAGACCAGTGGTGGGACCCAATTACAAGGGCACACTGAGGATTTATTCTCAACAACATCAAATTCCCTTTTACCTCTACTTCTTTCCCACAACTCCTTAAATCTTTAATGACTGAGATGTTTCTGCTTTCATAATTTCAGGAAACCAAATGAGAGCAATTTATCACAGCAAATCCACAATTGACAACCCTCCCTAAAATTATTTGTTTTTAATATCTCTGTCCTTCTCTTTGAGTAGCACTTTGGCCTTACCGGAATAGCTGACACCCTACCCGTGGAACACCTCAGCAGAAGCAACTTTACAGTACTGAGAAGGAAGTGTTCCACCTGTGCGGAGACCTATCATTTCAAGCTTTAATAATTTAAAAAATACTTCACCATTGTCTTCCTGACTATTTGCCATGGATTTCCTTCTTCCAGGAGAGCTAAGCTCCTGCCAGCCTTGAACCTTCTAACCTCAACTATTTGTTGAGTTGAATGAGTAGAGAGAAAAACCAGCGCAGGCTTTAAAAATTTTTTTTTGTGTCTGGTAATTTTTAAATTGAATTTTTTGGGACTACATTGGTTAATACAATTGCATAAGTTTCAAGTGTGCAATTCTATAATACATCATCTGTATATATATGTGTATATATATATATATATATTTTTTTTTTTAGAATGGGAAATTTTTATTTTATTCATCCGGAGACAGTTGAAAAAATGAGCTAAAGTGATCCATATAAAACTTTTAAAATTAATTTAACTTAATGTTCAGATGAAGTGTGGACACCATTAGAGTAAAAATAAATTATTTTTAAGGAGACTGTAGGAAAATTTGGGAAATAGGTTTAGGGCTAATCATCTCTCTCCCTCTCTCCCCCTCTCTCTTTCCTCCCTCATCCCTTTTATTTCTCTCTCTGTGTCTGTTGGTTCCCCCCCCTCTATCTGTCCTTCTCCCCTCCTCCTGTTACCACACCTGCAAACACGCATTTGTAGTTTCCTGGATGACAGAAAGTCAGTTCTTCACACTCATTAACTTTTATACAGAAGTCTAACTACTTTTAGTAAAAATGTTTCTGAAGTGTTTGGCATACTTCTTTCTGCCTTTGTAAAGAGTGGTAAATACAATAGAGCCTTTCTGAATACAACGCTACCTAAATTATGACTTTTGGGTAATCCTTAAACTCTGAGTTTCAGTTTTCTTATTTTTTTTTCCATTTCATTCTCTGCAATGAGATACCTACAGTGTTCTGGATACCCCAAATCTCTACCCATTTTTCCTTCAATTGTGCATCCAAAATTCCCATCCTCAACTGCTATTTGCTGCCCCCTGCTGGCACCTGATGACAGTACTTTTCTACTTTTCTGTGTGGGGGTGGGGTGAGGGTGTCCTCCTTAAGCCTTTGAGGGCTGCATGACTCATATGCAAATTGTGTATGTTTTCTCTACGGAAGAGAAAATAAATTCTAGAAAGTCTAAGTTAAAATAATGTCACATTAATTCTCAGAAAAATTTCAAAGTGGATTACAAAAGAACTAATGGTCATGTGGAGTGAGTAGCCTCACTGAATACACATGAAACATATTGACCCCACTAACTTCATCGTTTGGGTTAGAATTACTGTCCTGGATTAGTGAAATGCTACAGGCATTGATCACATTGGTTTTGCAAAGAACTTAGACTGTGTTGGTATCTTCAAGACCCCCTTTGGTTTCTTCATAGTGTCTTCCCTGCTGTGGCAGCAATCCATTCTTTGTCCATGCAGAAAAGAAAAATGTTAGCTGGGGCATCCTTTAGTAGTATCAAATACTTAGTTGAGCAAATCTGAGGGCAAAAATGGAATTTAATTAAAAAAAATTTTTGTCTCTCTATAACATATATACCAGTGTATATATTTATGCTAAAACCTTATTAAATTTTAGTAACTAGCAGGATTGCGTTGGACAACACACATTTCCCTGCTCTTCCTTTTTATCACCTAAATAATGAACTGGTTAAACCAGATCTGTAAGGTCCTTAGGCACTCTAAAATTTACGGTACAAAAGTATACTCTTCTCAGATGTTACCTAATGAGGATGAACTGTTTGTACCAATGTTAAATGATCTCAGGTTTGAGTAATTTTTTTAGAGATTTTATTTTGTTTCAGTTTTGTTTGTTTGTTTGTTTTTTCAGTAATTTTGCCACTTCTGGCTCCTATGCAGTTGATAGGTTGTTAGCTCTCTATTCTCTCTACTTCAGTACTGATCACATCTCTCCTGCCTCTTATCCGCTGATGCTGAACTTCTGTGTCTGGGAAGTCAATACCAAAGCTTATTTTTCATAGCACCACACAAACACTTTCAAAATCCTGAAGCCCTCTGACCTTTTATGGTGATCCGAGATTGGCTTCAGTTCATCTTGTGGCAGAAAGCACGTGGCGTTTGTGAGAATTATTTTTCTTTCTCTTTCACGCCAACCCCTCTCACCTTATGCTTTATGGTCATGTTTCAGAGAGATGATGTTTATAAGTTTTTAAAGAGCTGGGGTGCATTCTTGTGTAGTCACTGATAGGTCATAATTTAGAGCATAATCTGGCTCAATATGTTAACTAATTTGTGAATAGACCAGTGCTGAAGTCAGTGAAAAAATATTTAGCAAGAATTTCCCCTCACTTTGTGCACACTACTCATCAGGGAGACCCAAAGGAATGAAGCCCAGAGACCCCAGCACCAGGAATGTATAACAAAAATAATAATAGTGCAGTTAAATAAAAAATATAAACATCACAAGACACTGAGTAGTGTGTGCTTATCTGTGAAGTGCTTAATTCAGAAATTTAGTTCCTTGACTCAGAGGTTATAGTGGATCCCTTTGGCCAAGTAGCTTTCTGTGCAGACCACTGGGTAGGAAGGTTCTGATAAAGATCTTTGCCACCTTCTTAACACAGATGTGTTCACAGTTTCTTCAGAGGCAGGTTTTAGCTGCCATCTTGTGTCCCCTCTTCTCTGAGAGCACTTGATCCCTTGTCCCTTCTCTTTTCTTCCAAGAAGCTTCTGTCTTTCCATTCTGTAGCTTAGTGTTTTCCTCACCTTCCCTGAATGGTGGGCCTCTTTAGAAGTCATAAATGTATTTCCCCTGATCAGCTAAAAAGAGACTCCCTTAGCACACTGATTCTCCATGAGATAGGACATGGTGATTTTCAGGTTCAGCTTCCAGAATGGGGAAGGACATGGGGAAAAAGAGCATGGACTCAAAGTCAGGAGAACCGGGCTCCGAATCATTCTCTTCTTCTTGGCTGTGGTATTCACTGGCCAATTTCCTTAAACTTTCTAAGCCTTAGTTTCTTCATTTGTCAATACAGGGTCAACAAGGAGCCATGACTTCAGGAAAATAAATTTGGGAGAAGTACATATGGTAAAGGAGAAGGGCAAGAGAAGTTGCTGGGCAAGAGAAACCATAGGTCAAAGACCAGCTCACATGCTAGAGTATGAAAATGGCGATACAAGGGTTAGCTAAGGTATTGACTAAATGCTTTGACAAAGTAGTAGGTTTTTGAAATAAAAACTGGCCTGAAAAATCCAAGTTCAGTGGTGTCTTATCTGTGGCCTGTAGGCCACTTGCAGCCCAGGATGGCTGTGGATGTGGCCCAACATAAAATCGTAAATTTAGTGAAAACATTATGAGTTTTTTTGTGATTATGTGTTGCAATGTATTTAATGCGTGGCCCAAGACAACTCTTCTTCTTCAAGTGTGGCCCAGGGATGCTAAAAGGTTGGCTACCCCTGGTCCAGGCTATAAGGTTGCTGTCAATTAAAAAAAAAAAAAGTACATGGTCTAGGGTTTCTTATTGAAAGTATTGATGGGGAAGACTAGCAAAGATATGGTTCTGAAATACTTTATGAGCATGGGGACTGTTTCTGTCTTGTCATTCTAGCCCCTTCCACAATGTGTGGTTCCTTATAGGAAGCCATTTGATGAATATATTTGATGAATGAAAACATTTCACATCCTAGTCTAGCCACATCCTGGCTCAGTGACATCTGGAGTAGAAATGGCAATGGCATTTGGTGGTATCCATTGCTAGTTATGCCAGAGGCAGAATCCAGTAAGGCCTGGGTGGCTTACTTTATGGCATGTCTGAAAGACCGGACTTTGGAGTCAGATGGCCCCAAGTTAGAATCCTAGATCTCTTATTTATTATCGATGCTGAATAAGTTGTTTTACTGAGCCACAGTTTCATCTTCTATAAAATAGGTATAATATCATTAAGCTAAAAGGTGTTGTTGTAAAGATTATTTATAAGGTATATAAAATGGTTAGCATACTGCCTAGCACACAGAAGGTAAACAATAATCGTTAGCTATTTGTTATTTTTATTGTTGGTGTTAGTGCTATTACAGCCCATTCTCCCTAGCCATTTAACAGCTGCCAGCTTTTGTTTATAGGTTGAACTATATAAAAGAGTCCAGCTCAGTGGAAAGCTCATGAAGCAGGCCAGCCAAACACCTGGATTTGGAGAACCAGACTTAATAAAGCCTGCATCTTGGGACTTAGCATAGCCTGGTCTGCCCTTTGGTGGGCTTCCCTTTTATCCTCTTATCAGGACAACTAGGGAGTGACAGACTTGCCTTTCCTGGTGATGTAGGGAGTTAACATGCTACTGGACCAGATGGCTGTCTCCTCTACCTTTCCTCCATCCTGAGCCTCAGTCTCCTAAGGTGGCTGCCATTGCTCCCAGGGTATGTTGTATATGCCTACCTGCTATTCCACTATTCCAATGCATTACTGCATAGAAATTTTATAAAAATGTGTATGACTGTAATGAGGCTTCTAATAACTTCCAATAGCTTACGAATTTAGCAAGCTTGAAGGCTAACCTGGAAGCTATCATCATAATCCATCATCCCCTTTAAATTTCCATCACTGCTCCCCATACTGTTACTAACCACCCCATGATTTCTGTAGGGGCAATAATTTAAATTCCAACGCCAACATCCAGATGGTTTCGGAACTGCAGCTGGTTGGGACATTTTCATTATTAGTGCAATCGTTATGAAAGGCAGTGCAATACAGAAAACCGGTTCTGGCGATCTTGGCTCTGTGTTGGGCTCTGCCTCTCACTTGGTTTCTAACTTGGGACCAGTCATAGCCTCCTCTGGGACTCAGTTTGCTCATCTGTAAAATGAAGGGTTTGGACTGCAGCCCCTTCTAGCTCAATAGGCCTTTGATTCAGCAAAACCCTTATTATCATAGCTATTAGAAAAGGCTTGTTTTGATTGTGGTGGCCAGCGCTTTCTTGGCCCATCACAGCCTCATTTCTTCCTTTTCCCCTCACGTCCCTGTGGCATTTTGGCACAGGATGAGCCAGTCTGCCGGCTGTGGCATGCATCCGGAAATGGACTGCCATTCTCTTTCCTGGCACAGGGAGGGAGGAGTGTGACTGTTTATATCCCCTCCTATTGATTAATGACATCTACTACATCATAAGAATTATGATTACTTTGGTCTCATCAAGCCACATCTATGAATACAAATCCTTTGTGTTACTGCGACCTCAGGATGAGTCTGACCTCAGAAAGCTTTGGGAACACTTTGGAAAACATCTCTCTCTACCACTGAAAGATTCACAACTATTGTTTTCCTCTTCTGACTCATCTTTGAATCAGTAAATTAAATATGTATAACTTGTGAAGTTTTCATTTTTATTAAAGTAAGGTGCTTTGCTGAGCAAAACCAGGAGTTAGAAGTATTCCATTCTCCTTCCTCCCAACTCAGTGATTTCATTTCCTTTAGTTTGCAGGAGGGCTTTTGGAGAGCTGCTTCCTCTCTCTATCGCTCTGTGCCACTGACTCTTCCCTGTAACGTGAAGAAGTTAAAAATGAGTCGACTACCACCTATCTACTCTCCCAGGGGGACTGGCAAGACTTGAGGACCCAGAAGCTCTTTCTCAAGTAAGTGCTGGCCCTTGTATCTTCTGGGAGATTGTGTCTTTCTCTGGAATTGGTGAAGAGACATATTTTTTCATTATGTTGTTTGTGGCATGTCTGGAATACTGTTTTCTGATAATCCTCTCTTCTGGAATGTTCTTATCCTACTTCCAACTCCCACTTGCCATTTGATCAATTCCTAACTCTCTTCCTTTTATTTCCCCAGAGAAACCTAGTTTATTTCATTACCTAAAGTCTGTCTGCCTACATTATTCTTTTTTTCCAGCATGAATGTCTATAGAACTTACTGTCTTTCTTACCTTTTTAATAGTTTGTGTAATATATCATGTTTTTAAAAGTTTTCCCCTAGCATGTAGTTCTTGCCTTCCTAAACAGATTGGAGGTTTCTTGAGGGCAAGAGACGACATGCTTCTAAATTAACAAATATATAATTTTTGAGCTCTTCTTATGTTTATGGAATATGTTATCATTTATTTCTATCTGCTGTATTGTACTTAGCATACATCGTAGGTGTTAATCAAAGCCCTTTGTTACAACCACTTGTATAACATATGACGTCATCTAAAAAATATAACGCTTATCTGTTAAGCCATCAAAGAAGTGAAGATTGTAGCACTTTGATGGTGCTATTGTGCTATTGGATTCTTAACTGTCTCCCTGCATTTTAGTTTTACTCGGTTTTCTAAGCATGTTTTAAGTGCTGACTACAAGCCAGTCACTATCTTGGGTAAATACCAATGAAATCATCAGGCTCCCTGAGCTCAAGTGATGTTGCTCTTTGAGCAGGTCATTTAACAGTTAGACCTATTTTCTTACCCAACAATGGAAACAGAAACTCTCCCTTGAAAAAATATAAAAACCTTTTTAAAATTGGAAAGTGCAGGGTTACTTTTTTGTCTTTCTTAACTCATTGAGAAGATCTGCTTTATGAAAAGTGATCTTGTTTTGAATATAGAAGGCTTTCTTCTCTTTATTTATGTCATTTTTACTTTCAGAAAAGGGAACAGCTATGTGAATGAGAGTTTTCTGTACCTACAATAAGAAATATGAGTGACAGAGAGTTGCTAGTGTGACAACCTTGACTTCTTCCCCTTGATTTTCACTTATTTCCAGTGGGCCGCTTAAAACTTCTAATTTTTAAAATTTCTCTTTCCTCTTTTTTTTTCTTTCCTTTCCTTCAAACCACTGTTGCCACCATAGCCAAATCCTTACAGGCTTAAATATGTTCATTTACTGAACAATATTTGTTAAGTTCTCCCTCTGGTTGCTAGACACCAAGAAATGGGAGCAAACAAAACTGAGCTAATCCTGCCTTCACTAAGCTTACCTTCTAGAGAATCAGAAAATATGTAAAGTAAATAGAAAACAAAGAGTATGCTGGCAGATTAAGATCCACAGAGGAAGAGAAGCTGAAAAAGCACATAGGGGATCCTGGGGGTGATGGCTACATGTTCTGAGTAGATTTTATATATATTATATATATTTAATTTATTTAATTATATTATATTATATTAAATTATATTTAATCAATATATATTATATATATTTAATTTATTTAATTAAATAAATAAAATATATATAATATATATAATAAATATATATATATAAAATATATATATACTTGTATAAGATAATCCTTGGATAAAGACTTGAAAAGTGGGTATCTCACGTGGGTATCTCACGGACGACCCCTCCGGGGAAAGTGAGCCGTTTATAGCAAAACTCCGAGGTGAGAATGAATAAGGGAGAGAGGAAGTTGAAGATGCAGAGACTGGGGCCAGGCAAGCAGGGGCCTGAAGACCATTGTAAGAAATTTGAGTTTTATGCCAGGTGAGATGTACATCGATCAGAGCATTTTGAGAAGGGAAAAGACATGGTTTAACTTACATTTGAACAGCATTAGTCTGACTGCTGTACTGAGGCAGACTCCAGAGCAGCAGGTGGAAGAGTAAGGAAACCAGTTAGGAGGCTGTTGCAGTAACCGCGTGAGAGGTGACGGTGGCTTGGACCAGACTAGGAGGGGCAGAGGTTGTGAGGAGTGTTAAGGTCCTGCATATATTTTGAAGGTAAAGCCAAGAAAATTTGCTGCTGGGTTAGACATGGCGTGTGAGAAAAGAAGGGGATTCAAGGATGATTGCAAGGTTTTGACCTGAGCAGCTGCAGAAAATGGAGTTGCCATTTTGTAACTTGAGGATGCGTGGAGCATTTCAGCCTGCGTATTTACAACAACATGGAGTTCAAGACCGAGGTTCAGGTGGGAGACTTAAGTTTGGAAGGCATAAGCCTATAGAGAGTGTTAAAAGCCATCAGACTGGATGAAATAATCGGGAGAGTTTATGCACACAAAAAAACGAGGAGGCGCAAAGGCTGAGCGCCACGGCATTCTAAGATCAAGACTGAGAGATGGGAGGAGCTGGCAAACCAGACCAGTCTGTGATGTGAGGGCAAAACCAGAAGACGGTAATGCCTTGTATGCCAAGTGAAGAAACTGTGTCAGGGAATCAGGGAAGGGGTCACGTGATACAAGTGTCAAATGGCGCAGAGTAAGGTGAGGACTATTGAAATGTTCCTTGGTTAGAATCCTGGCTTTTCTGTCCCAACCTTTGAAAAACCATTGGATTTAGCTTCCTAAAACACGGTTTTTATTATGTCCTACTCAAAGCAACTCCCACTGGATGTGATTATCATAAAACCAAATGCCTTTGCTTATCCTTTAAGACTTTATAAAATGTCTCCACTCATCACTGTCTCATAGGAGATGGCTCATCTCTTGGAGGTTCCTGTACCTCTCGGTCATGAGTGTATGTTCATGATACAGTCTTTCCTATAAGGTAGCCAGGCAACTGCTCGGCTAGCTGCCCGCTGAGCAGCCCGGCACCGAGGAATAGACAAGAGTCACACAGAGTCACTATGCCGTTCCCTCAGCCTTCATTGAATTCAGGTTCGCTCAAAGTAGAACATCAACATACATTAATATCCTACGCACACTCTAACAGGCTAAGAGAATTATAACACACACACGCACGCACGCACACCCCTGAATCCCAGAGTCTCAGTCTGCAGGTTCGAGGGATAGCACGGTGGGCAAGGGAGTTGTTGCAAGGAAGGAGCCAGGCGGGCAGCAGGGCAGACGAAGTCCCCATCCAGCAGGCAGAGCCTTCAGCAGCCGATGCCAAGGGAGATCAGCGTGGCGTGGAGCAGCACCTGGGTGTGTGGAGCTCAGCTGTCTCAGCAGTGGCCTGGAGCCTGCCTCAGTTATATCTTGAAAGTGGTGTACTGCACCCTCCTGGGTCTCTTGATAAGTGTCTTGGCACCCCTGATGGCAAGTGGGGAATTTACCTAGGAACCTATGGGTGGTACCTGGCTGTTCTGCTTGGTACCCCTGCTGGCAAGTGTAGAATTTCCCCAGGAGTCTAGCTATGGGTGGCCCCGCTCTACAGTCATGGCTATTCTGACCATGTGTGCAGATATCTTAAGTTTGTCTCCTTACCATACATTGTGCTCTGACTTAGGTAGTTTCCCTCTTGAATCAAATTGTCATGGCTGACTGGCAGCCATCTTGGTCAACATGAGTGACTCCACTTTGTTTCATATACTTTACACTATCTTGACCGGACCAATGCCATTTTATTGGTCCTGTTCTCCACACTGTCATGTTTTTCTCTCACTCTGCATGTTTGCACCTGCCGTATCTAATCTTCTCTAACAGCCCAAATCCTCTCCCTTCCCTGTCCACCTGAAAACCCTCACTATGCCAGACTTTGAGCTCCTCTCCCATCTCTGAGTTCCCACACCTCTCCAGTACCCCATTCCCAGAGGCACGCGTACTGCCTCATGATTTTCCAACAGTCCCCAGGCAGATGTGTCACCTTCTTTTAAGAGACTGTGAGTGCCTTTAGAGCAGGAACAATGTTTTAAGCCCCATAGCATTTGTAGCTCCCTGAAAAACTGAGTCTTCAGGATTCCTCACTCATTAAGGAACACTTTGAATTACTGGCAATTAGAACAGAAATGGAAAGCTATCATGAACTATTTGACTTGTCCAGAGATATCATTTCCTTTGTTTCCTATCAGTGCTATTATCTCTTGACTGGGATATCTTGCAGGAAATCTCCATTTATAACAAGGATAAATGTAGAGCTGCTAAGGGTTGAAGGCAGAGGGTAGAAACTCTGAACTTTGCCACGTGTTCATCCTTTTCCTTCAGTCACCCTGCCCTTTCCCCTAGGGCAGCCTCAGAGGCACTTTGTGGAACCCAAGATTACAGATGAAGAATTTGAAATTTAGAGGCAGTTCACACTAGTATCTGCATTCCCAAATATTGTACTTTGTTTACATTGTATAAAATGGATAAATGAATGAATAAATGAGCTAACAACTGAAAAGAGAGGAAGTAGATATTCATTCATTGCTATTCACTCATTGAGGACAATAAACTAGCACTTTTATGACTTATCTTAATCTCGAAAAGAAAGAATGAACACAAAGCCCATTATATAGATGAGGCCGAGGGTGGGGAGGCTGATGGCTGCAGGTTAGGAGATGAAGGTAGAATTTGAACCCACCTTCTACCCCCTAGTGCTGAAGCTTGCAATCTTTCTGCTATGTCAGACTCTTTTGGGAGCAGAAATAAGAGACGGCATAGAAATAAGGAAATTACTGACTGAATGTGAAGGTCTTAGTTATTAGCTCTACCTGGTTTCTGGAAGAAAAAAAGAAATAAGATAATACAGTCAGAGGGCATTTGGAATTTATGCACCAAAATCTTGTATAGCTCTTATCTCCTATTTTTCTCTTATGTCCCTACCTCCTCTCCCTCTTTCTGTGTTTTACTAGTTACGATGTCAGTATGAGAGAACTCTGAAGATATTTATTAGAAAAGGGCTACAGAGTCACAGACCAGAAGCTAATTTTGCATTGCAGGACTGATTTCTGTAAAAAGCATATTTCATAAACTGGAAAAGAAAAAAACCTTTTTGGGTGGGGACAAAACACAGCATCACTATTTATCATGTTTAATTTATTCTGCAAACACAATCTCTCAGCCAGAAGAATTTTACCTGTCCTGTGTGGGATGGGGGACATGTCAGGAGGGTTAAATGAGATCAGTCTACAAATGTCACTTTGGGAGGGTCTGTGGGATACATGGTGCATATTTACTTACCATTTTATGACACACTACATTTTTTGGTAGCCCAGTTTGTATTTATCTAGAAATGCTATAGACTATTAAAAATTAAGAGAAATGATTTCTTACATGGAATATAAAATACATACATCTTGGGAGCTTTTTAAGTGCTAATTTTAAGAAGTTTTAGAGTCTAAATTCTCTATATTACAGAAACTATGAATATTCAGGTACATGGAAAGAATAATTATGTCACTTTAGTTAAGGTTTTCAGTGTTGTAACTTGCTTTTACCTATCCTGTCTTATTTAATTTTCATCGCAACCCCATGTTACAGTTGATAGTGTACCCCACTTTAAATGATGAGGAGTTTAGGAATCATAGGACTTATCCAAGGCTGTAGAACCTTAAGCTCATGTTCTACATGTGGCGGGAAAAGTGTGTTTCTTTGTTATATTATCATATATTTATCATATTATTTATTATGATAAATATGCATATTTTCCCTTCCCAGGCAAACATTCCTCTGGCCTTATAACCTTAGTATTTTTTTATTAGCAGTTATTACTGAACGAGTAGAATCCGTGAGCACTTCTGCTAGGTACTGGCAGAGAACTGATAACCAAGATAAAACAATGTATTTCTGTATAGAAGTCTATATTTGACAGAGTACATTTATCTATAGTATCATATTCAATCCTCCCAACAGTCCTTAGAACCAGAGTGGTCAGGTATCCTTGTGCAGATTTTACAGATGAGCAGGTTAAGTGACCTAGTAAAAGCCACATAATCACAGATTGTAAGAGAAGAGACATGAGCTCTCTTATAGATGTCAAGTTCAGAGATACTCCATGTGGAATATGGAACACATTATTTGGCATATGGTAAGTGCTTAATATGTGGTAGTTGCATTTTGTTATTAGTTTCATTGTTATTATCTACTTTAAACTGAGCTGTAAGTATACCTCTCCTTGGCCAAGTTGGCTGATGTCTACAAACCCAACCATTCTTTAATCCGTGTGATAAACCACTCAGCTGCAAGCAATCAAACAAGCCCGTGGAAGCTGAAAGCTGAATTTGAGTTGGACAATTATTAAGTGGGTAGTTGGGAAACGTTACAAGCAGAAGAGGACTTTCTTTTGCAATGTGGTGAACTGGGCAGATATTTTATGCTTATTAGCTAAGGTGGTTTTTCATTTTTGTTAATTTTCTCAAGGTTCCAGGGGTGGGACAATGATGCCACAGAATCAATGAATCTTTGGTTTGCCGTAAAGGACAAGTGGCCGTCATGTGAAGGTGATCTCCGAAGAACTTTAAATTTTGGAATTAGGAAGTTATTCAGGATTGTGCCTTCAGGACAAAATGCTGTGTGTCTGTTTAATGCAGAACTTTCAGAACTTAACTGGCAGCTCTAATAACTATCATTTGTTGTGTTTTAACTGTAGCCAATTACTGTGATAGGTAAATTATACATAGGGAGACCAAGCATCCAGATGTGCTTGAGAGAGTCCAAATATTACCTGCCTGTCCTTGCATAAATATTAATAGTGTTTCCTTTCACTCTCAAAGGTGTCCTAGAAGAACAAAAAGAGAGAAAGATAGATAGATGGATATACATGTGATTATACAATTTAGAAAAGAAATATTAATTATATAGTCTAAGTTGCAGATATATATGGTGATAGATAAAAGTTCTTTCAACTTTTCTTTTTTTCTTTTTGAGATTTTATATGTTTATTTTTAGAGAGAGGGGAAGGGAGGGAGAAATAGAGAGGGAGAGAAACATCAACGTGTGGTTGCTTCTCGTGTACCCCCGACTGGGGACCTGGCCTGCAACCCAGGAATGTGCCCTGTCTGGGAGTTGAACCAGCGACTGTTGGTTCACAGGCTGGCACTCAGTCCACTGAGCCACACCAACCAGGGCTTGAACTTTTCAAAATAATATATTCGGAAAAAATGTCTTGGTTTGGATGACTAATTATATGGTTAGCAAATATGCAGATGATCTACTTTAATACCTAAAATCACCGTATAATTTAAATACAGTTATCTCCACTTTACAGATGGTAAAATTGAGTCACCAAGAAGTTAAGAAAAGGGTCCATAGTGCCCACCTGGTGAATGGGAAGGACCCTCAGCAGTGCACCCCCAGAGCCCATGCAGCTGCAGTGATGCTATGCTCCCCTAAATATGTGATCACAGTAAATACCTGTTTTGTAATTGCTATTTAAACTTTATGGAATTAATGTTGGCCAGAATATATTTTAGAAAACACTGCCACAGAGGAAAGGCAGAAGGAACAAGGAGAAACTCATATTTATTTATCTTTTTACTACCATTTATTGGTTAACTTTCTGTCAAGCACTTTATATGCCTACAGTGGAATTGTTAATAGATATTAATATGTTTATTTTATAGTGAAGAAATGAACACAGAAATATTAAGTAACTTACCTAAGGTCACAGTAAGTTTCCACACTGGAATTTAATATAGGAATATCTGCCCTCTTCATCATATTATGAGGACATTTAACCACATACTCATTTATTTAACTGATAGTTATTGGACATGCTCTATGTGCCCCTCATCGTTCTGTATGCCAGGGATATATCTGTGAATAGAATAGGGGAAGGACCTGCCGTCATGAGACTTATGCTTTGGTGCAGGAATCAAAGATACATGGGTGAAAAAGTAAATACATATCAGGTGCTATATTAGTCAGGACCGTCTAGGTTGGGCTGCAGTAAGAAATAACCCCCAATCTCAGTGGATTAACCCAAGAAGAGTTTATTTGTCACTCATGCTGCATGTTTGAAGCAAACTAGCAGAGGGGTCTGCAATTCACAGATACGTAGGGATTCAGGATCAAGTCTCCACCTCAGCCCAAAACCATGATCTTCACCGGAAATGTGATGACTTGTACGCTGACTCTTAAAGCTCCCGCTAGGAAGAGACCTGTGCCACAGGCAAATCATGGGTCCATGCCTACGAGGCTCCCTGTGCTCAGAAGGAGTGCAGAGCTGCCCTGAAAGCGATCATATACAATGAGAAAAGGCCTGGAAGAGAAGTAAAACAGGGTGAGGGGCAACAGGGAACACTTGGTGGGGGGAGGGGTGCTTGCTTTATACAGGACAGCCAGGGAGGGCCTCAATGGTAGGGTGACATTCAAGTGAAAAAAATGATGGAAGTTAGGAGGTAGGTCTTGTAATTCTCTAGGAGAACAGTTTTCTAGTCCAAGGAGGTAGCCAGGATAAAGACCCTGAAATGGGAGTCATCGTGACAAGTTTGCAAAACAGCAAGAAAATCTGGGTGACTGAAATGGAGGAGCAACAGGGAGAGCGAGGGGAGCAGGTCAAAGAGAGAGCAGGAGGCCAGGCCCGGCCGAGCTGTGTGGACCAAGGAAAGGGCTTCAGCTTTAGTGCTGGGCAGGACTGGCATTTTGAGAAGAGGAGCGATGTTATCTGATGTACAGGTCAATGGGGTCACTCCGGTTGCTTTGTGGAGAAGGGGTCTTCTGAATACTCCAGATGAGAGGTGATGCTGATTTGGATCAAAATGACAGCCATCGGAAGGTGAGAAAAAGTGATATTATAGATTTATTTTAGGGTCAAGAGGATTTGCTCATTGCCCAGATATGGGGAGTCAAAGGAAGAGAGAAAGGAGTTAAGGGCAAAGCCAAAGTTCTTAACATGAGTAACTGGAAGGATGAAGTTATAATTTACAGAGAGGTGAAAACTTTGAGAAGAGAGCTCATAAAATGTTGTCATACATACCATGATTATTTAGCTTGTATAGCAGCTCTACTTGGGACGTTTTACTAGCCTCATTTTAGAAAATACAGAGCTGATGCTTAGTAATGTTAAGTGGCTTAGCCAGGGAAGTAGCTCCAGATCATTTGGTTCCTAACTCCAAGAGGGATAGGATACACTGATAATTACAAAGCATATTTCTTCTATTCTCTGGTTTGGTGCTTAACTAGGTTTTGATATATCTTTAAGTGTTATATCATGAAGGCTAAATTACTTTAGCAATGAGTAAAAATCCCAATGTAGAATTTTAAAGGGGTTGGTTTAAAGTGACTAAAGAAGAACTTGAAGCTCTTATCGTGTTTACCATTCATATAGAATTACCACCAGCACCAGCTCCATAAAATGTAAAAATGAGAGGTAAACCTGCATGCCTTGTCAGGACATACACCCAGATCAGTGGAATGGATTGGGGTTTAATTTTAATATTGTAACTAAATATTAAGGTAGCTATATAATTATGATGCCATAATTATATAGGTTTATAGTTGCTTGTATGGAAAGAGAAATGCAGATTATGATTATTACAATAACTTTATTAACTCCAAAGAATATCACAATGGCCCAGTGCACTTACGTACGATCTCACAGGTCATCAAATTGCCAGCTTTCATTATTCACATGTTCTTGTAGCCTGCTTGCTATACTCAAGCACACTTCGGCACCGGTTCTTCATTGTCATCAATTTCTTGATATGCTTCTCTTAGGCAGTGAGTCATGTCATCCACAATATGCAGTTTTTGTGACAAGACTTTATTTTGACAACACCTCAAAAGAAGAAGTCCATTGTGGTGTCCATGCCACTGGCCCTTGGCAACCTATCCAGCTGTTGGGCACTCCCAACTGTAAACCTACTTTACCCACCCCTGTACATGTGTAATACACACAAACACACACACAGGTACAGGGTCCGGCAGAAGTAACGCCTGCTTGAGTGTGGTTGGTAGGATAATAATAAGGGTGTAATAATTTGTAGTTTTAATTTGAACATTTCACTTAAAATGTCATATGATGTGCTTGAGTGTGGTATTGTTATGTTACAGAATTACATGCTTATGATTTTGTAATAAAAGGTTTTGTAATAAAAAAGGGGAGTTAATTGTGTTAGATGCTGTATATTATATGTTATAAAACCTATTGTTTTAAACCTGGTAAAAGATCCTGGACACATTTGAATTTCATTAAATTATAGAGGAAATTGTAGTTAATTAGTATTGCCTTTAGTTCAACTTTTAAAGCTTTTATGACTTCAACTGCTCATTCTTCTGTAGCTTTGTCTCAGCATCATTTCCTTTCCTCCACTCTTAGTAATTCTTCCTATTCTAGGATTTTCCATTCTGGTTTATAACTTCATAGACTCACTCACAAATGCTTTTCTTTTTCTCTAAAAATATTTCTTCCCCCAACCTCCATTAACTTCAGTAAAGTCCTGTTCATCCCTCAGGACTCAGACAAGGGCCATCTCTTTTAAAAAGTCTTCCGAAAGAGGGCCGGGTATCTCTTCTCTCTGTCCTCACAGCACCTTCAGTATACTTCACTCAGCATGTAGCATCTTGGGCTGTAGTTAGTTATTTATTTTCCATCTTTCCCACTGATCTGTAAGAGTTTTAAATTCAGTTTATCCTAACTGATTCCATATTTTCAGGCACCTCAATTAAGTGTTCACCACATATGAGGAACTCAATAAACATATATTAAAATGAATGAGGAAATGAAGTTTTGGGGTAAAAGTCTCCAACTGACAATTTCTATAGATGTCGAAATAGAGGGTTTCAAATAGAAATTGCAAATGCAATTTCTTTTGAGAAAAAAGGAATTTCATTCCTTTTGCCAAATCTGGTCAGTTAGTAGTATCAACCTAGAGTGTCAGTTAAAAAAGCTATCCTGAGACTCTTTCCTCTCTCCCTGGTTGGAAGAGAGAGGCATGGTTAATATAATGCTTGAGAGGGGTATGGGGGAGAGAAGCAAAGTCATCCATTTTAAGTTATTTGGCTTCCTAGGGCTAACATATTGGACTAAATTTTTGTAACCCCAATGGCTTTGTATGGAAAGTTTATTTTCTAATTAAATGCCTATTATCATCTAATTTACATGTGAGGTTGTTACTGTGATTCAGCTGAGGACCTACTGTTAATATCATTGCTAAGCAAGATTTTCTGCTAGATTTAGAATATCTTGAAAGGGACTATTTCTAAAGAAAATACAAAGAGCATCTGCTTTTACGTAAGTCCAAGGTCTCTTAATTAGTGTCAGGCACATCTGGAAATATAATTTAATATTGTTTTATTTTTTATTAAATATATTGTGGTGACACTAGTTAATAAGATTATATATGTCTCAAGTGTGCATTTCTATGATACATGATCTGTATACTGCTTTGTGTGCCTACCACCCAAAGTCAAATCATCTTCTGTCACCATATATTTGGTTCCCTTTACCCTTCACTACTCTCCCATACCCTTTCCCTCTAGTCACCATTGTACTGTTGTCTGTGTCTATGAGTTTCAGTTTTATATCCTACATGTGAATGAAATCATGTGGTTCTTAACATTTTCTGTCTGACATTTTTTAACATTGTTTTAGATTTCTCACTCTGTGTTTTTGGAAGACTGTTTAGAAGATTTCATGGGAAACATGGAGATTTATTTTCATTATTTGCAAACTTTTTTTGTAGTGGGAGAATACAAAATAAGGCAAAATTCCAGAAAGGGAAACATTTTTAAAAATTAGTCGCCTTTTCCTATTAGCGTTATATTTGCTATTCCTTCTATTAAAAAACTAACTGTGCAAAAACTAATTAAAATAGTATTTTCTCAAACACTTTCTAGTGCCAGGAGCTATGCTCTCTGCGTGTACTTATATACATAGAGTAAATAATCATACATGTAAATTCTATCTATTTATCTATCTATTATTTATCTGATCAGTATAAGGTTGTTAGCTTGCTTATCTGAGTAAAGATTGTCCTTTATTCTGAAATCACATCTTTCACATTTTTCTTGATGTTCAAATGCCTCATCTTTTCCTAATTAGTGGAGAAAGAAGATATTGGGTTTTTTTTAAATGCACTTACTTGCAAAATGAAAAGTAGAAAATCCTATGTTTTCATCTTCTTTCACCTCATAGTCTTCTAGTTTCTTCCTTTCCTCCTCCTATTTTCTCCTCCTCTTCCCCCTCCTCCTCCTCCTTCTTCTTCTCCTCCTCCTTCTCCTCCTTCTTCTTCTCCTACTTCTTTTCTTCTTCTCTTTCTCCTCCACCAACCTCATCATCATGATTACCTCATTATAAACATCATCAATTTTAGCCTTACTTGACCATGAAAATTGAATTGTGCAGTTAAAAAAAGACATTTTCAATCAGTGTAAAGTTGGGTACACTGGTGCTTTTCCTTCACTTTTTTTCCATTAACCAGCATGGGTCAACATACTGGATGCAGATTATCAGGAATTATTTATTACTTCTTTGAAGAACACACAAAAATCAGGTTTAAATGGTGATATGCAACATGTGAGGAAGGCTAATCTGAGAAAGAGACTCTGCCAGTATTTCTCTAGAACTTTGCCTGGCACCTAAATGGAACATTATGGTTTTTATTGTGGTGGGAATTTCATGTGAAAAAAAGTGGAGCTTTAATGACAGGATTTCTAAAATCTTTATTGCTGGGTTGATAGAGATGTAGCCTCTATTTTGAAACAACTGAAAATCAAATGCAGCCCTTCAGCTGCTGATTCCAGACATCTGTGTAAACTTTGGGTACAGTTCTATGTTTGGTCATAGATTAGCACACAAATAGAAGTAATATCAACAGAATAGAATTAATTGTAAAGGAAAGCCTGTTCTGTAGATGCTCATAAAGTAAATGCCTTTTAAAATAAGCATTGTGTCTATTTGAATTCAAGTCTTAATGTGAACTGTTCCCAGACATTGAACAAAAATTATTCATCAAACCATAGTTTCATTGTTTGTCTTCCAACCTGTTGTGAAAACCACAGAACTTTTGTACTTGAAATAATTCCCAAACTATGCAATGCCCCAAGCTTCTAAACACTTTATTCTTTTATGCTAAATTAATGAAATAATTATTTCGCTTTTTTAAATGAAGAACCTAATTGAGAATGGACAGACATGTATTGCTTCAGTATATTAGAGCAGTGTCCCTTGGACTTTATGTTCTCAGGACCCCTTTTATACTCTTAAAAAATATTGAGGACTGCAAAGAGCTTTTGTTAGGTGAGAGATATTGGGTTGGTCAAAAAAGTTAATTTGATTTTTTCAGTAAGATGGCTCTAGTAGTGCTTAGTTGTCTTTAACTTCATTCGAAACAATTTTGTTAGATTGTATTGTGACAGCTGTCATATCAGTGTGCATTTAAAAATAACTTATCAAAATAGGTGAATTTTTGTGTAGCCATTTTAATATTGAAAGTGGGAGAAAATAAGCAACATTTTTGCCTTATTATTCTTTATTATTTCAAGAAAAGTAAAAATGCAACTGAGATTCAAAAAAAGATTTGTGCAGTGTATGGAGTGGGTGCTGTGACTGATTGAACGTGTCAAAAGTGGTTTGTGAAGTTTCCTGCTGGAGGTGTCTCACTGGATGGTGCTCCACAGTCAGGTAGACCAGTTGGAGTTAATAGTGACCAAATCTAGGCATTAACTCAGAGCAATCAATGTTGTACCATGTGGGAGATAGCTGACTTAATCAAAATATCAAAATCAACAAAGTTATTGGTGAAATGAAATATGTATCTTTTATATTTTATGGAAAAAACCATACAGAATTTTCGGCCAACCCAATATAAAATACACACACACACTATATTATAATTAATAATATATATTCATTTATTTTAACATAATTCATTGCAAAACCATCATAGATGCATTATGTGATAACATAAGTGACATTTGAAAATAAAATATATGTATATTTTCCAAAACAAGAATAAATATTTACTGAGAACAATAACATCTTTTTAAATTCTTTTAAATCTTTTTAGTGTCTGGCTTAATAGAAAACAGTTGGGTTCCCTGATCTGATTCTGTACTCAGTCTATTGCAATACATCCTTTTGGTTGCAATGTAGGAAGAAGATTTACCATCATGCAGATGAAGTTAAAAGAGGGAAGAGTACTTAGTAGCTTTTTCAGATTATTGTAGATAATCTTGACTATTGCCTGATGCTATTTTAAAGCTCAGCTCCTGCTGTATTGTTGTACCATTCCACTGGTGCTATAACTACCTTTAAATACTTTACATATATAATTAAGGACATTCTTCCTTGCTACTAGACCAAAACTTGACAGGTGGTACTTTGTATATTCAAATCCAGTGGTCTGTTTCTGAATGAATCCTTTTGTTTACTCATGGATAATTTTTGTAACATCATTCAGGGGTTATTTGGAAAATATTAGTTCACTGAGTTATATTGCTGTTCTAAATGTTGACTCATTCCATTACGCAACATGAAAAACTGCACCTCTGAATATTAACACTTATTTCAGAAGAAAGGTCTTTAACTTTTGGGGAGCTGTTAAGCTCACAGGGGTGGATACAGCTTTTCTAATATTCTAGTATTTTCTTGCAAGCTGAAATGTTTCATTGACAACAGATACTGCTTGTTGTTTTTCTTGAGGTGACAGGCTTGCTTCATTCATTTTTGAGAAGATGTCTGCCAGATAGCAAAGTCTGCATGACCATAGTTTGTCAGTCCCTCCTTTAGTTAAAAATAATGGCCTGTGAAAAAAAGTAGCTCATTCATCTTGCAACTCAATTTCACAAGTACTTTTTCTTGAGAGACTTGCGTTATTTAGCAGAAGTGCTTTATGCATACTTCCCATTCTGTCACACAGAATGCTAAAAAAACATATATTCAAGGGTTGAGGTTTAATAAGATTAATAATTTTTACTGCTTTATCAAGGACATTGTTAAGTGAAACTGGCTTCCCTTTATGAACTCATTGGATGACAAATGTGATGCTTATGGATTTAGTGTTTAGTGGCTCACTGAGGTGCAAACAGTGGTACTAGCCATTACTGTTGCACCATCAACGCAAAGATCAAGACAATGAAAAATCAAATAGCATCATACTGTTGTTGTGAAAATAATTTTGACTTTATGCCTGAAAAGTTCTTGGGCATCCCTGCAGACCATACTTTAAGGGCCTGTGTACTTGAGGCAGGACTCAATCCAGGCTAAATGGTAAAGCAGGTAAAAATCTTACATGGCCCTCTCCAGACACCATACTCCCCTCTGCTCCCTGCCCACCTCCTGTCCCACAGCACTCTTCAGAGGCCAAGAGGCATAGTGTCTCCACTGGGATCCTTGAGCTGATTCTACTTTTGAATTCATCAGTTATCTGCTTTCTCCCCCACCCCATTTCTCCATTTCAAAATATGTTTCCCTTATACCTTATTGTGATGAAGACAACTCCCCAGAAAATATCTAGGTATCCTGACATAAGACCCCATGTATTCAATAGCATCTTCCTTTTCAACTGCTATATTTGTTACTGATAAAGCTTTATATGTTATCCTTAGAAAGATAAGCATATGTTAATATATTCTGAAGCCGTAATAAAAAAAGTCCCCATATTGGTGTTAAAGTATACTTTTCAATAAGTTAAAAACATAGATCTCATGCAAATATATAGTAAACTTGTGTCAAAGATTTATTTACCTCATTAATAAGGGAATCAGCAGAATGGTAAACCTAGTTAAAAGGAGAAAATGAAAAAAATTATGTATATAGTCAGTAAAAAAAGAATGCTGAAATACGTCTTTGAAATTACACTCCAAACTGATTAATGTTATGAGGTATAATAAAATCTTAACTTTTGGAGTTGTATTTCCTACTGGATAGAAATTATTTACATCTCTACTGGATAAAAATAATTTGTAGCTCATTCATCTTGTACAAGTTAAGATATAACTTTACCAGTTTTAGACCCTAATCAAGACAATTACGAACCAAACACAGTTGTCTTTTTCTAGAGCAAAATTGGCCCCTTACATGGGCTTGTCCAACAACACTCCTCCATGGCCTTGAAAGGAAATGCTGTCATCTTTTTGCTGTATTTCCAAGTTTGGATCATTGTTCTTAAATCAGCAACAAAATTGTGGAGAAGGATGCTTGGGGGAACATCTTCCCAGGCTTTTAAAATGCTGCAATATAGTTGAATGTGGAATATTTATTAAATATTTATTGAATACTCACTTTGTGACAAGTGTTATATAAAGAGATTTCATTTATAGTTTTACCTTCCCAACAACCTCATGAGGCACATATTGCTGTTTTCTCTGTTACAGAAGAGGAAATAGGACAGGAGGTTAGTGAATTGCATAAGGTAACACAGCAAGTAGCAGAGCAAAGATTTAGATACGAAGTCTGACTTTTAACAACATACAGTAGCACAGTATTACCTACAATGTTTGGGGATGATTTATGCAAATTTCACTTTTTTTTGTCTCTGACAAGCAAAAGCCATTCATTCATTTTATAAAATAATATATTTTTTTCTGATTTTAAAAATATCATGATTTTAGAAAGTGTGACAGGTAAAAAGAAAAATCAACCCCCCTTGAACTTTCACTACCCAGGCATAAACCCAGTTAACATTTTGGTGTTATTCCTTTCAATCTGATTAAATATGTAAGTTTATTAATATGTGGTTACAAATTTACTGTGATCTATAAGATAAAAGCACCAATTGATTTATAATGTAATATTGCATATATAAACTATAGTGTATTTGGTAGATTCCCTATTATTGGACATTTAGAGGTTTCAATATTTAATAGGATAAATGATGTGATGGACATTTCTATATAAAGGAACCCTTTATCTTCCTGTCAACTCAGGTACTATATTAGCTGTACTTCCTAGTTGAGGCAGGTAGATCCTATACAAGGACACAGCTAGTAAGAGGCAGAGCTGGGCTGAGCACTTAGAAAACCAAAACTAGATTTTCAACCACTGTGGAGAAGGCACCCTGGTTTAGACCTTTTTTCCTCCACATTATTTTCCATGGTCTCAGACTCAGAGGCCATGGGACAGTCTGACATTCGTTATAATAGCTATGTGCCCGTGGGAAGTTGCTTTACTGCTATGATTTATGAGATCTTGCCTTCCTGCCTCCATACACAAGGTTAGTCAGCATGTCCTTTGCTCTTCTAAGCCAATAAGACATGCCCTGAGAGGTGGTTCTTCATATATATATTTGTGCCATACGCTGCTACTCACAATCCACAGGTGTGTTTGATCAGATTATTAATACTTCCAAACACACACAAAGCTTCAGTCTGCCTGATTCTGTAAAACTCTCTCCTTGAGAAAGAAGAAGGGTTTGTTTGTTTATTCAATCAAAAGACAAATTATTTTCAGTTTTGACATATACAACATATGGAATTGTACGGCATCACTAGGCAAAACAAGAACTCAAGCACAGCTGTTAACACACCAAATTCCACCAAATGTTCTGGATTTAGGGATTGTTCAAAACTTCTTTAGTGCAAATATGATGTTAAAATGAGTTGCACTCCCCAGAGAGCTTCTGTATGTCATATAATATTTTGTTCACAGACAATGGAGAACAGAGATTATCTAATCTTGAACCTAACACATCCCTTAATTATGTAAATAAATTTGTTTTCTTGTGCAAAGAGGGTTTTCTCTCTATTGCTCATTGCTTTGGAGGTTGTAGTTTCAAACCTCTGTTCTGTGTTCTGAAATTATATTTGATAGTCTTTTACCAATTTGACTCATTCTTGTTAGTTTATTTGTTCAAAAACATTTTTCATAGCATTACTAGTGTTGAGGGGATTACCAAGAAAAGTAAACAAGGGCTGTTTTGAAAGGGGCAGATGTGTCTGCTTTGAAAACTATACCGAGGTCAATAACAGTCCTTTAACAGTCTGAATATACAAAACTTTCTGCTTATTAAAAGCACAAAACAAAATTAATAAAAGAGATCGTTATCGACAACAACAAACTCTTCCTTCAGCTAACCCTCCATACCAATGCTCATTATTTGGAAAACTCTTTTTGCAGAAGCAACAGAAAATTTGACACAATTAGTGGCAAACTCTGACATCTATCCTCAAGGGACCCATGTAATTCCCCAAAGTATTTCAGCTGTTGATGTCATTTTATATCTGGCCAAGTGTGAAAGGAAATATATTTTGCCCCCAGTTTGGGGGAGCTATTTAAGACAGAAAAAAAAGGTACACTTACATTTCTCAATGCATTTCTGAAGCTTTCTTCAGAATCAGTGCAGAAAAGAAACATGTTATGGTCCTGGTGACCAACAATAGCAGGTTCCTCGTGTGCTGATGTATGTGTGCAACACCGAGAAACTCCCTCAACCAGGGCAGGGAGGCTGCTTCCTGGAGGTGTCAGGACCATCTCTGGGCTCCAGGGGTTCCTGGCTTAAGCCGCTAGACTGTGGGATGAGTCACTGGAAAAGAGAAAGCCTCGTCTGGGAGTAATGAGGTGGCCCGGGTTTGCCTACCCTGGCTTTGGGCTTGTGAAGAAAACACCTAATGAAACAAAACAAAAGACACCAAAGCAAAGTGAAGGATTCCCCTGGCTATTCTCTCTAGAGTTTCACTTGGGTTGCACCCACAACACCAGAACAGAGAGCAAAACTTGATAACATCTTTGTACCCAGGAAACTCAAAGAGTTAAAAAGGAGAGAATTCGTTCCCTCAGGGGCATCTACATCCAAATAGTAACAGCAAGCTTGGCCTTGATATACTGTACCCCAAATCTCACTGGCAGTTGGCAGCCCGATGCCCCATTTTTTTATTCTAATAGAAAAACACAGTTCCCTCAAGAAACAGAACCCTCACCCTGCCGCTAATTCAGAGATCATACGGCAGTGTTTAGGTCCTACATTGTATGGCTAGGGGTGCTGTTTTATTTGAGACAGAAAGAGAAGAGCAAGTGGTGGGGCTTTCCACTTCCTCAGGCCCCTGCATCTCACTGAGCAAGGAACACCTGCTCTCCTTCCGTGGACTGTGACTCAGTCAGCTCCTGTCTGTAAGCAGCTGTGTGCTTCACATAGACAGGCAGTACTGTCAGGAGACCTGAGGGCTAGACCTAGCTTTGTCACTTTCTAGCTGTGTGGCCTTGGTGGGCAAAGTTTGTCCTTCTGTAGGAGGAGGGGTTCCAATGAGATGTCCTTGGTGTTCTTTCTGGATTTAGTGCCCCACGAGTGGTGCAGCCACTGTCTGAGTTTCTCTCTGCCTTCCTGCTTTCTGCTAAGTCATGGAGGCCACAAATTAGACAGGCTTCTTCAGGTTGAATTCTGGCTCTGCAGGTCTTTAGCTTTTTCTAAACCTCAGTTTCCCTATGAAATGGGACTCATCCTCCCACTTCGTAAGAGTGGCGTGGGATGAAATGAGATCATGGGAGCTGTGCTTAGAGCTGTGCCTGAAACATTTTAACTGTCAGGTAAATGTTGGCGTTGTTTTCTATTTTTGATGAGATAACATATATTTTAGGGGTGTAGCATAGTGCCTGAAAGAGCTAATGAACGTTTTCATTATTTTGTTATTATTGTTATCTGCGGGAAGGTGAGGTTTTATTGTTAAACTCTTCGTCACTGTTTTTGGTTTGAAGAAAGCTATCTTACTTTATCCTTCTGGAGGTATCTAAAGATGAAGGAGTTTCTCCTACCTTCTTGCCTCAGCAGAGAGAATGCACTGACTTCGGAAAGGAATTCTCCTAACAACCCTCTGGTGTCCATACTTTGACCTGGACATAGGACATGCTGTTCTCCCTCTGCTATTTTTCTTTTTTCCACCCCCTTTTTGCAGCCTCAGTAAACAGAGGCTCAGGTGACTTCCGCCTGAAGACAACCTCCCGCAGCTGTTGATGGCTGCATCAGCGTGGCCTGTGCCTGGGTGGCGTTGCTGCTCACACGAGGGCAAGATCTGAGAAGCCATCACTGCATGCCTGTTGAAGTAGCTAATAGGAAAAGTTAAGCAAAGGCACGGAAAAACGGGAGATGTATTACCCATTGATGCGTACCTTGTATATTGATCAGCTTGGGCTCCCGTAACAAAACACCACCGGCTGAGTGGTTTAAAGAACAAAAACTTTAATTTTTTCCTCACAGTTCTGGAGGCTGGAAGTCTAAGACCAAGGTGCTAGGGTTGGTTTCTGATTTGGACTTTCATCCTGGCTTGTAGATGGCTACCTTCTTGATATGTCCTCACATGGCCTTTCCTCTGGTATATCATCCTCTTTTCATAAAGACATCAGTCCTATGGAATTGAGATCCCACCCTTATGACATCATTTAACCTTAATTACCTCCCGAAAACCTCTATCTGCAAATACAATCATATTAGGGGTTAGAATTTTAGCATATAAATGTTGAAGGGACACAATTGAGTCCATAATATATAGAGAGAGAGTAATAAGTTAAAAACTGGCCCTTTGAAGCAGATTTGGTCCCTGTATTCTGTGCTTTGCAATCTCATAATTCAATGAAAATAGGCAAAGTTCACTTTTACCTTCCTGAGGTCTGCTGTGAGTCCTCTGACTTCGTCATTTCTACCTACCTGTTCAGTCATTTCCCCAAGCACCTATCTACCTTGTAGTTTTTTAAAAACTTACTCATATTATTATTTGTTATTATTCAATTAATAATAGACTCTACACTCTGTCTAGTCTAGTCCCTAGGCTCTGTGACTATCCCAGCTCTACGTCTTGCCCTTAATTGCTCACTGCCCAGCACAGTACGTGGCACATAGGAAGTGACCCAGTTACATGGCCTTCTTATCTTCCTGTCTCAGGGCCTTTGCACTTGAAATTCCTCTGCTTAGAATATTCTTTCCCTAGGTATTTGTAGGGCTGACATAATTCTGACAAATCTCTATTCAACTGCTATCTCTGAGGGCTTTCCTGCCCTTACTATCAAAAACTGTTTCCTTCCCCGCTATAGTTTTCCTCATAAAACTCTTCAATAACTAGAGGGGAGGAGGAAGGGGGATAACGGGGAGAAAAGGGGGAAAGGTCATCAAGGAACATGCATAAAGGACCCATTGACAAAGCCAAATGGGGGAAGAATTGAGGGTGGGAGGTGAGGGTGGGTGAGGCTGGGGAAAGTGGTGGCGGGAAAATGTTGACAAAAAACAAAGCAAAACAAAACAAATAGATGGAGGGGGGCATGTTAAGAATAGTATAGGAAATGGAGAAGCCAAAGAGCTGATATGTACAACCCATAGACATGAACTAAGGTGGGGGAATGATGGGATGGGGTGCAGGGTGGAGGGGATAAAGGGGAGAAACAAATGGGACAACTGTAATAACACAATCGATAAAATATACAAAAAAACCCCACTTTTCAATAAGTAACTTTGAGCTAGATGTCTAATTAGCTTTATTATTGTTTGTCTCCTGCTTTAGAAATTGGGCTCCTAGAGGTCAGGACACAAGTTACTTTGTTCACTACTATTTTGCTCTGTTGACTGAGTAAGGAATCTGGAACATATTAGAAGTCATTCTTCATAAAATAAATGTTAAATAAACACACAATCATTTGATTAGATGCGCAAGTGAAATTTTTTTTTTTTAGTTTAGTTCTTGAAGAAAGAGGAATATCAGATAGTGAAAACAGAAAATACATTAATTCCTCTCCTCTACTTTCTTACCTCCTTTTATGCATCTTTTAGGTCTCCAGGAGACTTTAACTGATCTGTGAAGTTGGGAACAGGTGTCCCTTTCATGCGCTTTCCTAATACGATAAACTTTGGTAACTAAATCATACTCCTCTGAATTTTCTTGATTACTTATTAGAGTAGATGTTTCATGAGGGCAGGACCCAGGATTGCTGGGACAGAGTAGAAGCTCATTAAATATTTGATGAATACAGTGGTACATCAGTACTCATTGTTAATTCGTTCAGGAACTCTTGAGTGCTGACATGGGGCGGCATTGTCACTCATACAAGTTCTAGCAAGGGTGACAAGTCCTGAGCAAGTGCTGAGTGTTGAAATGTTTCTCTTTTTCTCATCAAAATGCAATGAGTATAGGGTTTGATGTATTCTGAAACCAATGATCACTGAGGCATGACTGTAAATGTTAAAGGCTTCCTGAAGTGGGGAGAGGGTCTTTAAGCCATAATTAACTCAAATAATGTCTCTTTCTAGCCTATATGCAAGGTTGATAGGACCATTCTATGTCACCTTTAGAACCATTCATAAAGGTTAGTCATCCCCCAACATTTCTTGCATTATAAAGCTCCATGTAAAAGCAGGACATTAAGAGACACCATAATCCTTTACTGATTGGAGTAAATTGTGGGGACTTCTAATGGGAAAGGAATGATTAGTTTGAGTAAAAATAAAACACAAAAACTTGAAATAAAGAAACCCTTTTTGTAATGAAAAAAGATATTGAAATTATCCCTAATTGAGTTCTTGTTCTGGGTACCACATTTAGAAATTTATGCCAAATCTCTCATTTAACACATACCCCCTAACACAGATATTATTATTAGCCCCACAAGAGAAAACTGATGTTCAGAGAGAGTAAGTGGCTTGCCTGCAATCATAGGCCAGTGATCGAGGCAGGACTCTCATCTAGCTGTATCCGACCCCAAACCTAACTTTCTTCTCAATACTACTCAAAGTATGGGCTTATTTGTGTGATCTATATCATATAACACCTAAAAGAAGTTATGCAATTCAATAAGGCCTTGGAGAAACAGAGTAGTTAGACCTTAAGAGGATATAGGGAACCAAAAGTACATTTAGAGACTCTAGTAACCTCCATATCTTATAGCCGGCTCCCTCAACTGAGGCAAAATCCAAGAGCATTATAGCTGGAAAATGTGTTCTAAGGTCAGCTTGTTCAATGTCTCCTCTCTGGCAATGATGAATTTGAGGTTTGAGCAAAGATATGACTTTCCCAAGGTTGACCAGGTAAGTGGTGGCAGAGCTAGTCCAGGGTGTTCACTGCTCTGGAAAGACAAGCAGGAAAAAAAGAAAAGAATGTGTTTATGGGGTAAAATAAACACAATTTAAAATAGTTCTCAAGCTGGGTTTAAAAATAGCCAAACATGCTTGATTAGATCTACTCTTGGGAATTATAAGCTTGTGATATAATTTAGTGGGAATGGAAGTATATTTTTTAACTTCAGTCTGTGTGTTTGACAGTTTTTTTGAAGCCATTAAAAAGATTTATTTGATCATGGTGCATGTTAAGGTAGTTTATGAGCTGTGATAAAAATGATAAGGTTGTGTTAAAGAATAATGTATAGATGTGGTTGGATAGTTTTATTGAATCAATAATAAATACTTGGATCTTGCCATTATATAATTTATTGGACACATTCATTGGAGAAAAATACTACCTGCCTAATCAGTGAACTAACAGCTAATAACAGATTTGAAATTATGAGAAAAATCAGTGTTTTACGTATGCAACTTCATTAAACTTAATGTGATTATTAAGCCAAACATGGAGATAGCACATAGTTAGTTTCTAAAGAATGGCATTTGCTTGCTAGCATTTAGGCTGCATTGGAAATAATACAGATACAGATTCTTATATCCACATTAGTCGGGGTGAGAACTAAACCAAAAAGAAAATCTGGGAGAAAAAAAGAGAAAAATGATATAAAATCTAAATATTCAGCCCCAAAACAATGCCAATCAACCTAAATGACATTGAGGAGAATAGCCTATCAGTTGACTGTAAAGTTTGTCTAAGAGTCACCATTACTCTTCTTCAAGTCCTTAAATTCACAACAGACTAAAGTTATAGAGAATTTTCTCCTTCAGCATCTACCTTGCTGAGTAATGGGTGATTCATCTATTGAACAAAATGCTTTAATGCTGTAAATACTCATATTTCAGGCTCTTTATTTAATGTCGTGGAGTCTGTTGATTTTGCCAGCAATGGAGAATACAGTTCAGATTATTTTTATGTATCTAGATGACACATTTGCATCTCTCAACTGGGAAAAAAGTGACTTAGCCAAAGGTCAAAAGATGCTTGTTCTTGTCTTCCTCAACTTCCCTTTGGTAACTGGGGAGCCCCTTAACTTCTTTACCCTTAGTTTCCTTAGGTATGAAATGCAGATAATGACTTCAATAGCTTAGGAGAAAAAAACAAAAATAAAAATAAATGGTATAGCTTATTGAGTATCTACCAAGGGCTGATGCCTGGGTTAGGGACTTTAAGTGTGTTATTTCATTCAATAATCACTAAAACTCTGGGATTTAAGCATTATTGTTCCCATTTCATAGGTAGGGAAAATAAAGGTTAGCTTCAAAGAGATTAAGTACTTGCCCAAATTCACTTGGCAGAGTCAAGATTTGAATTCAGTTTTCTCTGATTCTGAAGTAAATATTCTTAACTACTAGTCTAGAGTTTAAACATATACAAGTAATATACATAGAAAAGGTATTGCAAACAGCAAATAATGGGGAGGAATACCTCAACATAGTCAGCATTATAGAAGGTGTTTCATAAATTATTCTATTTAATCCTTCTGACTCTGGGGATAATTAAGTCCATAATTAGTATTCGCTTACTTTTTCTTTGATTTCAGTGTATTTCTTTACTTTGCCAAGGTAGAAACCAGAACACTGATGAAAGCATACTAGGTCTATAATATGAAATTACAGTATTAGAAAATTACACTTGCCTCATTTGATATGAAAAGTCGGTTATGAAAGGAAATGATGGGCCCTGGCTGGTGTGGCTCAGAGGATTGGGCACCAGCCTGAGAAACAAAGGGTAACTGGTTCGATTCCCAGTCAGGACACACGCCTGGGTTGTGGACCAGGTCTCCAGTGGGGGGCACATGAGAGACAACCACAATTGATGTTTCTCTCCCTCCCTTTATCCCTTCCTTCCCTTCTGTCCAAAAATAAAATAAATAAAATCTTTAAAAAAAAAAGAAAAGGAAGGGAATGATGGTTCTTTATCACCTTCAGGTTGAAAGTTTGCTTGAGGACCTTGAGGATTTTCTGTGTATATACTGGAAAAGAGCAGGCTAGAAGAAAAATAATCAGGGTCAGTCACTTTTCACAATGGTAAAAATAATTGTACATATATGCCTGATATTTTTTTCTTTCTTTATTTTTTCTTTTTCTTTTTTGCTTTTTTAATAAACCGGAGGAAGACTGAATATACTGCTGTTTTATTTGAAGATCTGAATTTGCAAATTAAAAAAAAAATTCTCAATGATATTATATACATGTATATGGCATGGCACTTAGTGAGGATATTGTATTTATATAGCAAATTTCATAATCACTTCTGATAAAGACAAGTGGACTAAGTGGAAAATTTTTTAAAAATTGTTTCAACAGCACCACATTACAGGTTTCATTTGAAAGAGTGGCAGAAATTGTGATGTCACATAATAAAAAGTGTAGGATGGTTTTCAAAAGATATAAAACTCCTTTTACATGAAAATAAAAACTATTTTTTTTACCTAAAATATTCATAAAACATAAACATCTATTGACTTCCTAGTGCTTAAGTCTCATAAATATTTATAGATGGGTGTGTGTGCATGTGTGTGTGCATGTGCAGAGAAAGGTGTCAATATATTAATTCTTTTTTCATCTAGATTCTTCTAGATTTCCCTCATTCAATTAGCTTTTCCTTGAGAGAAATTATTTATTCTAATTGATTTTGGCCAAACTGACAAAGCTGTTTGAGAATAGTTCAGTCAATGCCAACTTTTAGGGCATTTTCTCATACTTGTTCAAGACCGAAACCATTTCTATGCAATATTTCCAACCGGGTGGCCTTTCTGAATGCTTCGCTCTGCACACAGCATTGTGGGTCTGTGGATGCTCATACTGTCAAAAAGACCGCCTTACACATTTCCAGCCTCTGTACAGCCTGCCATCAGCCCTCTCTCACTCTCACCAGGCTTTTTCAGAGCCCTTTGCTTTCCAGCTTGAGTGTTAGGCTCAGTTCTTTTTCTGGTGTGCCTACCATGTGGTTGGCTCCCGGTTCCCTGATTGCTTTTCATACCACTTATTATTCTCTGTTGCCTGTGTTCTCTGGTTACATTTTTATGAAGGAAGCCATTGTGTACCAAGGAGGCTGAGACCCATCCTATGAAATCTTCAGGGGTTTTCCCTTGAAGACATCAAGCCTACCTTCAGGGCCTAGGTTAAATATGCCTATTTCTGCTGATCCACTTCAGCCCTGATAAAGACTCAAAAGAGCTTGGGGGTGGAAGAACCACGCCTCCTATAGAATGCTGCCAGTGGTGGAGCCAAGGTCTGCAACCTGAGAATGAATACTTCTTGTAAGTGCTAGTATGAGAGCTGACAAATAAACAACTCTGAATCAATTTGACCAACAGCATGACCACTAGGAAAGAATGAAAGGCCCCAATTACGCTTGGCTGGAACACAGAAGATCTCTGCAGTGAATATTTGGTTTTCATCTAAACTTTCCCAACATTAAATGAAATAACAAGGGCTCAAAATGTTTTCAGGATTTACTACTCACACATAATACAGCATAGTGAACGAGAGTGGGTTTTGTTCAACACATTTTGTGATTGTGTATTTTTGGTCAGCTGTAGCTGTGACTTGGTATATGTACCCTGAGTGAGAAGTGTTTGTTCTCTAAACCACATGGTTCCCAGTTTTAGTGTGCTGTGATTTGATTTTTAAATGCAAAAATAAAAAAAGAAAAGGAAGAAATAAACCAACAACAACAGCAAGAACTGAAGAATGTGCTAACTTTGTAATGTTTATGTAGGGAAGTTATTGGGTGAAGAACTAATTTCAAGTGGAGACAAAAATATAGGGAGGAAGGTAGTATATTAAGTAGTCTATAGTTTCACACTGTCATACAATTAGAATTCTGGAACTTTCTATTTTGCTTAAGCTTATAAAAATTTGCTCTGGGTGTTACAGTACGGAGTCCTCAGTCTTTGTGGGTTCTTGGTTCTCTTTTATGTAACGTGGAACCTCGATGCCTATGACACGCACACCTCATCCTTCATATCCTCATTCTTCGGCAAAGCCACTAGCTTCAGAGTGGCATGAAGTACTACTTGCTGTGCAAAATGGATGGAGGAACCTTGAACCATCTCTTAAGAAAGGAGAAGAATACATGATAGAGTGAGATGTTAGAGGAAATCTCATTCTAGAGAAGGCGCTTTTAAATACTAAATGAAAAAGGACAACAGACTCATAGAGAGCAGGATGACAGCTAAGGGAGGGTTAAGGGTTGGAGGGATCTGGCAAAAAGGAAAAAGGAATCATGGACATGGACAACAGTGTGGTGATTGCAGGGGGAAGAGGAGTATAAGGGAACTGAGCGGTGATGGAAAATATACAATAAAAAAAAAGGATAACAACATTATAGACCTGAATTAAGAAAAACCAACAAATGTGCCTCAGTCTCAGGATGCTGTATTAGAATACTGAGACGAGTGAGGGATGCTGACAGCTGCAGGCACAGAAGGGGGTGGGCAAGGTGGGCGTGGAGGCCCGAGAGTCTGTGCGCCTGGTTTACGCTCGCGCACAGGCAGGGATGGCAGCTGCGCTCGAGAGCCAACGCTGAGCGCAGTGAACACTAACATACTGAGTTCTGAGTTTTAATTACAGATTTAGTATGGTTGAGTGATCCCTTGCCAGGGAAATAACTGCCAGTACAGATCTGGTATCAGATATGAGATAGGAAAAGAGAACTAATTTTTATAAAAATTCTTACTTTACACATAGAGGGCTCTGGAATCCAATGTTAATCTAAATCTTCCCAGTGCCTCGCTGAGCTCCTCGTGCGGAAGATGCCCCTTCATGGGGTTTCTGTCAGAATTAGGTAAGATTCAGATGTTCCGGCCCAGCGTATGCCCAAGGCATACGGAAGTCCTATCCCCCTTTTTATAATTCTCATTTTAACATATATTTTGTTGGTTTTATAAAAATTTATGTTAACTTAGTTTTGAACACCCTTGCAGTGTAAACTGTGAAGAGTTACCACAATAGAGTGGTTGTTATTATATGTACAAGGTTACAGGCAAAAGGGGATTTAATTCATTCCTTCCTTGACTTTGTTCCTTAGATCACCCACTCTGGGCCTCGTCTTTGACAGCTTGGCCCTCGGGCTGTTATACAGACGCCCTCTGTGGCAGAGGGTCGGTAGTGGTCCCATTTGGAACCACCAGATCATTTGAAATAAAAATCATTAGAATCCAAATTGATCAACCACCTCCAAAAACTTCATTAGGGTTCTAACCCCTGTGGATCCTGTTTCTTCAAAGTTTATAGTTTAGATCCTCTGGTCCCCGCCCTCTCTCTCTCTCTTTTTTTTTTTTCGTTATAGTCTGAGCTGTCATTCCTCCTTTTTCCCCCATTACTGTTTTACTTTTTGGAATTTCTTTGATTGGGCTGCTCACTCTTATACCCTTCCATGAGATAAAAATATAGTAGATACTGCTAAATTGGCCTAATAAATGAAGTTATACCTTGAATAAATGCCTATAGTATAAAATTGAATGTTTCCTACCAAATGTTGAGGGCACCTTTTATTACTCTTTTCACTTATCATTTGTTAGCCTCTGGGCACATTTAAAAGAAGATTATCATCATCCCTGATAGATGCTGGTATTTGGCCAGATCTACACCCTCAGAACAAAGTAGAGGAATGACTCAATTATTCTTGTTCATACCTGAGTTATCTATGTAATTGGGACAGGGAAGTGCAGGCAAAGAATGCTGCCTATTGCTATTTTTAAGCCCTGCTCCTGCTGCGATGTTCTTCTTATGTTTCGCTAGCGCTGTCACTGGCTTTAAATATTTTACATATCATAATTAATGATGTGGATGCACCCTGAGGCTTTCTTAGCAAAAGGCACAATTTTTCAAATTGAATAGCAAATAATTACACTGGTGATATCATTTGTAAATAGGAATTCAACAGATACATTGGTGTGTCTTCAGGTTCGTGTATTTTAACAGTGTGTTCTCAATTTATTAGTGATAGTTATGAGAGGGCTATTATTGTCAGAAGCTCAGGTATCTGTGGAAAGGAAATTAACATTAATAGGATGATAATTGATCTTTAATGGTAGAAAGAGAGAATGATCTACTTGACCTCAAGAGTGCTTAATAGTAAAGGCAGAACATATTTAACCCAATTTTCTCACGCAAGCAGGAATCTCTGCTTTCTGGGTTTTTTGTTTTGTTTTGTTTTGTTTTGTTTTGTTTTGTTTTCTTTCCCATTTTAGAAAGTGGAACCCTATCTCTTAAAAACAAAACAAAATAAAACTTAAACACTGGACTTCAGGCAAACACTAGTACGGGGCTTTCATGCCAGGCATTATATAATTATAATTAGTCGGTGGTTCCAATTTTAGTGAACTCCCCTGTTTACTAAGTAATGGATTACTTTCATTCCAAGTTAGATATCTTCCTTCAAAGAGAAGACCTACTTTAATACCCAACCTAAAAAGGCATTTCCATAACCAAAGACAACTTAGCTATAAATAGAGAGTCATGATGCTACTGCAGCAGAGGAGATTTCATCCCATTAGAAACTTCACTCAGAAATGTAGAGGAGTGCTTAATAATGAATGAATGTGATTTAAGGCCGCTTTATACTGATGACACTTTTCCTATAAATATTACAGAGACGTTTAAATTTTTATCTTCCGTAATTCTAATGAATGAATTTCCCTGACCCTTACTGAAAATTATACCTGTAAAGTCTGCAATTTACTGATGATTGCTTAGGCTATTAAAGAGACTTGGGTTTCAAAACATTTTCATTTCATTCATAGGTTCCTGTAATGCCTTTGGCATCACAGTTTAAAGGAGCCAGGTTGTATGTGACTCCAGCATTCATCATCAGGAGAATGCTATAGTTCCTTCAACGACTAACTTCATTAACCCATTAAAAGCCCAGCTAATGTGGAAATGTGCGGCCTGGATAAAGCCTTGTTTCCTGTGGATGGTGTGCTAGGAAAAAAAAAATTTTAAAGGGAGACCAGTGCTGTTGCTATATTTTGACGTAGTATGTCTAACCCACTTTCGCTTATAATACTAATAATAAGTATTCCTTCCCAGTCCTGCATTCCAGCTTGATGAAGTGTAAATACTGAAGGACAGGGAGATGGGAGTCTTGCTATAACTATTTCCAGTGTTAGCACTAAGTATTAAGCACTAATTTAACACTAATTAAATTCTATAAAATATAAGAGAGAATGATGCTACATTTAACTAGAATTATCAGATTTTCCAGGTAACTAACTATAGCTTTAGTAATGCAGTTTACATTTATTTATTTACTTACCTATTTACCTATTCATTTATTTCATGGAAAACTGTCTAAATTGCCAAATTTATATTGCTTGGGTGGAAAGTATATCAAATACACATATTCATTCATTTTATCAACATTTTTTGAGTTTCTCTAGTAACTGAATCACTGTGCTGGGCATAAGGGTATACTGTTTCAAAACGTGTATACAGAAAGTTCATAAGAATATGGGCATGAAAGGTACTGTGGGAATAGAGTAGGGAAAGACAAACTGGACAGCTCTTTTGACATTTTGTTGGACTGAATTATAAAAGATGAGCGCTTTCTTATTCACGGACGAAAACGCATTTCAGGCAGAGAACAAGTATTCAAAGCAGCTAGAAGTGGGGAACAAAATGTAACTTCTCAATAACATGTGCGTTCTAGGTTCATCCTTGTCCCCCATTCCCTCCCTAGTTGGAAAGCTTCTTCCTATGTTTAATGGCTCACTGTATACTCCATCTCTCTAATATCTCCTGAAGCTCTACCTCCCTTTCTTATCTGCTTTACTGTCACTGCCTGAGTCCCAGTTCTCCTTCTTTCTTTCCTGGGCTATCACAGTAGTGCTCAAGCACCCAGCCCTGCCTTCCTCCATCCTATTATCCACACCATTTTCTTTCTTTCTTTTTTTCTTTTATTGTTGTTCAAGTACATTTGTCTCCATTTTCCCACCACCACTTTCCCCTGACCCACTCTCAGTCCTTCCCCCATTTGGCTTTGTCCATGGGTCTTTTATATATGTTCCTTGATGACCCTTCCCCTTCTTCCCCCACCCCAATACCCCCCTCACACCTCCCCTCTGGTTACTGTCAGTTTGTTCTCTCTTTCAATATTGCTGGTTATATTGTGCTTGCTTGTTTGTTTTGTTGATTAGGTTCCACTTATAGGTGAGATCATACGGTATTTGTCTTTCACCGCCTGGCTTACTTCACTTAGCATAATGCTCTCCAGTTCCATTCATGCTGTCACAAAGGGTAGGAGCTCCTTCTTTTTTTCTGCGGCATGGTAAATGTACCATAGTTTTTTGATCTACTCATTTACTGTTGAGCACTTAGGTTGCTTCCAACACTTGGCTATTGTAAATTGTGCTGCTAGGAACATTGGAGTGCATAGGTTCCTTTGAATTGGTGTTTCCGTGTTCTTAGGGTATAATCCCAGCAGTGGAATTGCTGGTCAAAAAGCAGTTCCATTTTTAGTTTTTTGAGGAAATTCCAAACTGTTTTCCACAATGCTGCACCCGTTAGTCTTCCCTATTTTCAAAACGAGTTTCCTGAAACACGTATCCAATCTCATTACTTCCCTCTTTTGTCTCCATTAGCTCTTGAATGGAGGGCAGACTCTGAAACACTCTACAGAGACCCTCTGTCACATCCCCATGTCCACACAACTCCTTTCCCAGGCAAACTGATTTACTCACAAGTCTCCAAACATTTCATACTTTTTTCTTTTCTCATTGCTTTTACACATGCTTTTTTTTTAATGCCTAGAACATCCTTAATCACTTGCCCCCTAACCCAACTTCTAAGACACATTCTGAGTATGCTCTCCTCTTGAAAGTAGTTTGTGACTCCCCTGCTTCAGTGCCTCCGTTTTCCCATAATACACATTCCTCTCTTCTAGCATGTATTAATCAGTATTGGTACGCGTGTGTTTCTTACTAGAGTATAAGCATCCTAAATGTGGGAACTATGCTTTATCTCTTTATATGTGGCTCCTAACACAATATTCTACATGACAGAAATTATCAAGAAATGGATGGATGAATAGCTACTTCTCAGGAATATAGTGTGTTCATTATTCTTATATACACTGATATCAGCATCTTACAGAAAATAATTCCATGCTCTTCAAGTTGAGGTGTTAATTTTGGCACACCCATTGCCCAGGATAATTCCTAGCACATAGGCTTTGAACCATAAATGGATGTTGCGTAAGTGAATAAAGGAACTACTGTTATGGGTTAAATTGTGCCCCCCCCCCAACCCTAGTACCTAGGAAAGTGACATTATTTGGAAATGGGGTCTTTGTAAGTTAAGAAGAGTTTTTTAGGGTGGTTCCTAATCCAATATGACTGTGTCCTTATAAAAAGGGAAAATTTGGACCCAGAGAGAGACACATAGGGAGAACACCACGTGAAGACTAGATTTATGGAACCACAAGCCAAGGAATGCGAAGAATGCCAGCAAACCAGCAGAAGCTAGGAGAGAGTCATGGAACAGATTCTTCCTCATAGCTGTCGGGAGGTGTCAGCTTTGCCAGCACCTTGACCTCAGCTTTCTAGGCTCCCAGAACTGTGAGACAATAAATCCTGCTGCTCTAAAGCCACTCAGTTTATGGCACTTTGTTACAGTAGCCCTAGGAAAATGAGTACACTTGCAGAAAAAGATTTAAACATTTCATGCCATCGAGGGGCTGGTGTGAATCTGCAGGAGGGCCACAGTGGCACTGATGAAAATTATGGACAGTGCCAATGGCCGAAGGTGAAGAATTGTTAACCATGGCGAGTGAGAAAATTAGTGTAGGTGTTATTTAAAAAAATACAGATTCATGTGGTAGAAGTTTGGGGAACTGTCCGGAATTTAAATTGAGAATTAGATATTCATGTTAGTG
>PVJD01012008.1:0-42527 GCA_004026545.1 Mormoops blainvillei | reverse complement strand
GACGCCGTGCTGGTTGAAGACCTTTCTATTTTGGCCAAAATTGCCACCATCCTGCCCTGGGTGACCCCACCACTCAGTGGAGGGGAGGAGCTTGGCAATTTGCCCACCGATAGAATCAGAGGCACCATTGGGCCTCTCCTGCTGTGGAAGGAACAGAGCGGGGCATTCTGGGAAGGAATGACTGAAGAGTTATAAATGGGACGGTGCCCTGTTTGTCCTGCTGGGACTGGCTCATTTCACTGTCACTTCTGAAAGGTCCACCAAGGTATCGGCCACCATCCATACCAGTGAAATAATTCTATAGTCTTACGTTGTTTTTTTTTCAAGCCTCGTGCAGAACAGTACTGAGGCTACCTCTTCACAATTCTTGGAGGTTGGCCGGCACTCTCTCCGACTCCCCCAGGCCCCTCTGTCCTGCCATCCTTGCAGCTTGGCGTGGCCAGTGTGCCGCACGCACGTACGGCAGGTGGGAGGTAGAGGCCCGCCCTTGGGAAGGTGCCAGCTGACACACATCCTTTAGCTGTACGCGCCTTCTGCTTCTTGGCTGGAACGTGGCTGTGATAGCGGGAGCACCAGAGGTCCTTCAAGACCAAGGGCAACCGTGGGAATAAAAGCCCCACAGCAAAGAGTAGGGGCCGAAAGGGTGAGGAAGCCCGGTCCCTGCTGTGGCGGGGGCAGCTGCCACACTAGCCCGAGACTGCCCACGTCCAGACTCCTTTCACCCCAGAGAGAAGCGGGCGCCTGCCTTGGTTACGAGCCGTTCTTCCGGCCTCCATTCCTGGGAGCGGTTCTCGGCAGCTGCACAAGCCCCAGAAAGCCCCAGAAAGCCCCACTGCAGACACCAGGCCGGCTGCGGCTGAAATGAGACAGCACCTTCAAGCCTGCCTTTGTTCCCCTGCGCGGGGACCCCGACGAGCAGAAGGGGCCTGCAGCTCCCCGCCAGCATCTAAGGAGCGTGGTTACAGGAGCCAGAGCCTTGCTTCCCCAGAAAGGAAATGAGAAGCCAGCGCCGAAGCCGGGGGGGGGGGGGGCAAGACAGGCCCACGCCCTCACGCTCCTTCGAGGTGCCCGCTGCTGTTTAATAATATTTTCAAATGCTAATGTGGCCTAAGTCTTGCTGTCTCCCGCAGTAAAAATAGGCTTGTCCGGATTGCAGCTACAGACCAATTAATCCAGACAGACAGCAGGTTGAATATTTAAGAGGGGACTTGTCAGACCCTAGGAAAGTGACGCCACGGCAACCAGGATGCATCATGGCGCCCCTCCCTCGTCCGCCAAGCCCCGCACGGCTGACAGGGCAGCAATTAGTGGCCAGTGGCCTTTATCAAGCTCTGGAGCTCGGAACGCAGCTGGGAGGGTGGTTTCTGGGAGACGGCAGGGCCCCGAAATCTTGCCACGGAAACGGCAAACGCTGAGGCATGGCGCACACATGGCCTTTCTGAGAGCTGGCCACTTTGTGTGCCCTGTGCCGCCCTGTGCCACATCCAAAGAGCTCCCCGTCGGATCGGCCTCCCTCCCCACCCACTCCCGCGCCCCTCACCCTGTGCCAGCAGCACCCCAAGGGCCCCCACCACCAACCTCCACCTCCCACCGCCACTGCCATCCTGGCGTGCTGGCAGGAGCCCAGAGGCATGGTTATTCTTACTTGTATAAAGTGTGGCGTGTGGATGACACTCCCCGAGCAATGCTATGGAAAGGCTCAATCTCTTGGCTCGGCTGGTTGGAGCCTTCTCCTGTGCAGCGAAAGGCTGCAAGTTCGATCCCTGGTCAGGGCGTGTTCGGGAGGCAACCGATAGGTATTTCTCACATTGATGTTTCTCTCTCTCTTTCTCCCCACCCCCCACTCCATTCCTCTCTCCAAAAAAATCAATGAACATATCCTCAGGTGAGGATAAAGAAGCGAAAGAGCTAAACTCGTTGCGTGCACCTGCGCCGCTCCGCCACATCAACCTAAAAGAAAGAGAGCTGTGTTTGTTCTGCTTGTTTTCTCGATGGTGGGCAGCAGAGCGGGGGCGGGGGGCACTCGTAAGCGGTGGGGATGCGATTCTGACTCGGCTTCCGGGTCCGGAGCCGAGCTCTCAACCGCCCCCCCGTCACCTGGTGACTAGCCCACGGGCTCCTCATCTTCCCTAGCTGCCTGTCAGCTCTCTGAGGACACACAGCAGGCCTGGGTTGCCAGGCAGACAGCCGGTGCTCTGTGAATGCTGGTTGGCCAACTGGTCGGCTGGTCGCTTCGGAGAAGGGCTTCCCGAACGTGCCAAAACCAGGTGTCACGTGACCTGCAGGGCCTGTCTCAGGGCAGAGGAGGCCCCGCCACACGTTCCCGGCCCCACGCCTGCCTCACTGACACGCGCCCACCGACCTGTGAAGGTCAGGGTGGCGATGTGAGCCGATCACTCCCTCCAGGGTCCCAGGTGTTAAAGGGGCCGGGGGGGGGGGTGTGAGGGGGGAGACCTAGCTCCCAGGGAAACCACTGCTGTCACTCTCTCCTGAGTTGGCTCTGCTGTCTCCTCTCCCAGCAGGTTTGGCTACACTAGATGTCTTGAGAATGTTCTATCAGGGAGCCGGCTGCTGCGGTCTCTGCAGGGGCCCTGCAACCCGAAGCAGCCCCACTGCCCGGCCTGACTCCCGCAGCCCTCAGCTGCCCACGAGCCATTTGATCTAACAGTGAGTATTAATCCCTCTTAAACCACTTCCTGATTGTTTCAAGCAAGTCTCAACTCTATAACTAGACCAAGTCCCTCTCGGGGGTGAGTGAGACCTCAGCAAGCCCTCCCGGATGGCCAGCCCCCCACACTGTGCAGGACACACACAAGACACTCAAACAACAGCTGGTGGCTGAGGACGGGTCTGATTCCTGCGTGCTTGGGGCACAGGACACAGCCCTGACCACGCCCCCTGGCCACGCCCCCTGACCCTGCATCTGGGCTGGGGAGGGGTAAGGAAGGAGGCCTGGAGAGAGGCTGCTCCCCGGAAGCATTTGCCTTTAGTGGTGCATCTTTAATGATTTTTAAGGTACTGTGTTGGCACGACTGTTTGGAAGAATGTGACAAAAAGACATTAGAGGAAGCATTGAGAACACCCCCGTCAGGCTGGTGTCCACCAGATCCGCCACTTTCCTGTCCAACATCCCTGCAGAGAATCCCCCGATCACACCGGAGGGTCTGAATCCTCACTTCAGCCTGTGGCGGGTGGCGTTTCTGCCTGCTTCCCCGCGCCTGCTGCGCCCTGGGTCCTTCCTGCTCCTGCATCCCACCAAGGCCGCCCCCAGCCCAGGGCCTTTGCACGTGCTGCTGCGAGGCTCTGTCTGCACAAGTTGTATAGCTTGGTGAGGCCTAATGTACACGCAGTCGAACACATCCGTGGGTCCTGTGGGTGCTGGCAAGTGTGACCCCCCCCATTCAAGGTACAGAACATTCCCACCGCTAAAAACCTCCTTGAATAAGAAATTTGGAGGACTGATCCTTTCTCATTTCAAACTTACTACAAACCTACAGTAATGCAAACAATGTGTTAGTGGCATACAGACAGACAGACAGGTAGAACAACAGAATACAGAAAAGAGCCCAGAAATAAACTCTTGCAAAGGGGAAAAAAAGACTTCCACACCGTTGACCTTTTCACATTCCTGATGCTCTAAACAAGATCTCTCTTGAGATGAAGAATTTGTATTCATTCATTCATTCGACAAACATTCATTGCCCGTCTACTGTGTGCTGGCTCCGTCCTCAAAGCCTTTGGGAATCCAGGATGAATAAGAAAGAAGGTAGAATGTTGTGTTGCAATTTTTATTGCATATTTACCGGTGATGGAGTACTCTACACACATAAATGAAAAGATCTTCAAGCTCTATTGACAATTTCAAAAACTGTAACAAGCAGAATAGTATGGATCGCATTATATCATTTGTGTTAGAGGAAGCTGGAAAACGAAGGAGGCATAAGGAGGGAGAGAGACAAATACACTCATTTTTGCATCAACTTTCTCTAGAATTCTTAAGAAGTTGAAATATGGCCTCCTCTGGGCCCAGAGTGGAGGGGGTGGTGCACAGGGGGGATGGGCGTCTCTAGATTCAGGAGACTTTTCTTCATAGACCCCATTGTACCAATAAAATTTTTTCAGCTGCTTTCACATGTTACCTCTCTCTCCTTCCAAAAGTAAAACCTTAAAAACAACCCAAAAAAACGAGAACAAGAAAACTCAAGATCAAATAGGAGAAACACACTCGTCCTCACACAATTAGTGAGCAATATAGCCAAAGCAAAGATGAAATGTTCACCTCACTCTTCGGGTCCTTGAAGAGGGGGCACCGACTTGGGTTCAGAAGTTGGGACAAACTTATTGGAGGGAGAGAGATTTTGACTGACATTATTTAGCTGTCAAAAAAGACCCTGACGACTCCAGAGAGACTGCGTAGGTCTGGCATGGCCTTGTCGGGACAGTGGAGGGCTGATGCCAGGCGCCCCCAGCAGGTGCGACGTTGCCTGTGTTCCCCAGGGTGCTTGGGCATCAGAGCAACTGTCAGGCCAGAGCCTGAGCTGGCCCGGGCTGGGCACGGTCACAGTGAACATTCGCAGAAACCGTTTCCTAGCGTCACGCCGTCCTGCCTGTCCCATGCCTGCAGTGACATCCAGAGCTAGGCAAGACCTCCCTGGCCCTGATCCCTCGGGGTTGGTTTTCAGTGCTTCATTTCTCTCTGGTGAGATGATATTTCTAAATTCCAGCCTCCCAGGGAACTGCCCGTCTCCTCCCCACCCCCCTCCTTGAGCAACCTCTCAGGAGGGAGTGTTCTTTTAAAAGAGACAAGGTGCTTGCTGACATCTCTCTTTAGAGAGCTCCATCAAAATCCTGCACTTGCCCAGTGTCCTTTCCTTGGCCACCGGTAACCAAGGAAACAAGATACTATGGTAACACAGCAAGGAGAGGAAGAGGCACCCAGAGCCCTTCGCCTCTCCTGGAATCAAGGCAGCTACCAGGGCGGAGAGAACATCGGTTCTCAGCGTCCAGGCGGAGAGGACTAGAATGCCCACGTGGGTGGCGCTGAGCCCCAGAGCGTCCCGTTCCCCAACCAGAAGACCGGTGCCCCAGGGCCCAGCCCACTCCAGACCCTATCATCTAATGCCCAAAATGCCAGGTGTAAAGGACACAGAGATGTTTATTCGAATGTCTGAGCGAAGTAAGCACAGCCCAGAACGTGCTGCGGTTGCGATGCACGGCAAAACCAGCGAGCGTCCGTCGGCACAGCCCGGGCGCCGTGAATCCCTGCCTTCCCGCCTCCAGCGGGCTGCCCCGGCTCAGCCCCTGACCAGCCGCCTGTGTCTCTGCTTCTCAGACACCCTCCTCCTGGGTTTCTCATCAAGTCCTCTCCCTTGGAGGCCTGCCTTGCCGCCTGCTTCCCTCTCTCTCTCTTCCGCTGCCTCCCTCCGACCCGCATCTCACTTGTCCCTGTCAGGACACTGCAACTTAAGCACGGAGCCCCAGGCTCTGGTGCCCCTCGGTCTCTGTCCCCTGCACGCTCTGCAGGTCACCGTCATTCACTCCATGTGACCTCACTGTGGACGGGCATCACGTCAGCACAGGGGACCTCGGGGTGAGACAAATGAGACCTCTGCTCGAAGGAGGTCACACTGTTACAAATTGTGGGACGTGCCGTAACGCCCTAAACAAGTGCGGTACCCGCGGGTGATGGGAACCCTGCCTCTTTGTCCCCGACCTTTTGTTTGTTGGCTCTTCTACCGCCTTGAGCATTCTCATTAGAGATTTAGAATGTGTCTTTTTAAAATTTTTTTATTGAGTTAATTGGGGTGACATTGGTTAATAAAATTACATGGGTTTCACGGGTGCAATTCTAAAACACATCATCTGAACGCTGTATTGTGTGTTCACCACCCCAAGTCAAGCCTCCTTCCAGCACCACGCATCCCCCCTCTACCCTCTCCTACCTCCCCCCCCGCCTGTCCCTCTGGCCATCGTCGGGCTGTTTGTGTCTGTGAGGCCTGTTCTGAAGGGATTCAGAAGAATGTGCTCTCCTGACTCTTACATTAAATCCACATCAGCAGAAGCCCCCGGGCCAACTTCTCAGCACCGCTCCCCCCATAAGAACGGTGGTCCCTGAGCAAGCACACATTCAAAACATTTTGACTGTGGGCCCCTCCCCGTAGAAGAGCCCATGTTATTTGCCAGTCACATGCTACTATCTATATATGTGCTACTATGTATTACTATTTTGGGCATGATGAAATGTACACAAGAACTAGAATATAAAAGGAAGCGACAGGATGCTATAATTTCTTTCCTCCGTCGCCCCCGTGGACTGTCTTGTGCGCCCCATGTTACCCTGCTCCGTCGCTTTACATGACCGAGGACCTTCCTCTGTCCCGCCCCGGCTTGCGGGTGCGTCACCCTCAGTTGTGCTTCACCTTCACAGAGAGTCCCCTCTGTGCACCTGGCTGTCCCTGTGCCCCAATGCCCCTTTTCATACAGATGCTGTGACACTGGATCAGGGCCCATCTTAACGACCTCAGCTTAACCCGATGATCTTAACTTGATCACACTATTTCCAAAGAAGGTCAATGTTGTGACCTGAGCTGTGCCCCACCCCCCGGAAGGTTCAGATGTCAAAGCCCTAATCCCCGGGTGTGACATTATTTGGCCCGTAAGGCCTTTAAAGAGGTTATTAAGGTTAAATGAGGTCATAAAGTCAGGGCCTTCATCCAAGGACCGGAGTCCTTGTAAGAACGGGGGGAGTCACCAGGAGGGGGCAGAGAAAAGACCACACGAGGACATGGGGAGAAAGTGGCCACCTGCAAGCCGAGGACAGAGGCCTCAGGAGAAACCAGCCCTACTGACACCTGGATCTTGGACGTCTAGCCTCCAGAAACACGAGGAAATTTCTGTTGTTTAACCACCCCAGTCTGCCATATTTTGTTGTAACAGCCCTGGCAGACTAATGCAGCCCCATTCACGGGTTAATACACCAACATCCCTGGTTGGGGGCGGGGGGGTGGACACAATTCAACCCACAACGAGGGGCTGACAGGGAAGGGGAGCAAGCCGGGCTTTGAGACCAAGGCGTGAGCACGAGGCCAGTCCAGGGTGGGCAGGCTGGGGCAACGAGGAGCTGCAGAAAAACGCCGCGGCCCCCTCGGCCTTGCCCCCGCCCCAGCCAGGCTACCCCCTGCCAGGGCACACAGGTGGCCCCTCAGTGGGGACGAGCTCGCCAGACCACAGGCCTACTCCTGGTCTGACCCTGGTGGGCTCCGGTCAGCCACTCATTCTGGAAACATGTCTACGCACCAAAGCGGTTTCACGTTGTCTCCTACTCCGAGGTTCCCGAGACACTTTGGAGCTGCTATTTCTAGAAGAAATGGCTGTTCTGGCACTCCTGCCTCGTCTGCACTGGAGACAGCGACACGACCAGGCTGTTCCTGGACGAGCAAGGACTGGCCCTGCCAGTGCTTGATGGAAAGGAAGCCAGATTGGGGTGTTTGTGTTCTAAACAAGAATTGAATGTTTGTCACTTTTGCTATTTAATTATGACCCGAGAGGTTTGCTAACACCGCATTCTGTCTGCAGTGCCTGTTTAATTTCAATATTAAAGAGACATGGTCGCTATACAGTTACAAAGTAACAAGTGTTTAAACCTCCGTAAATAACATTTTTTAATAATCAGGTTCTGCAATGCATAGATCACATCTCCCGGTTCATCTTCTAAGAAAACATTTTAATTATCTATTGACACGTATTGCACGCAGAGCAACCGTCTTTTTAAAAGATAAATGGGTTTATAAGGCGAATCGGGTTAATTAAAAGCCAGTGGAGTATTACAAGTGTATTTACTGGGGAATACCCGCTGTGGGAGCGGGACGGTCCTCTCACGGCTGCCAGAAGTCTGCAAATGTATTGTTTAATAACCACTTGGCACTCAATTACAGCGAGACGTGCGCGCTTCCATGAGCGCCGAGTGTGCACTCCGGGCATCTCTCCTAAACGGCTTCTCCCCCGGGGTGTGGGTTCTCCAGGTCAGGCCACACCAAGTGCCCGACGGTCTGGGCACCTGCTGTGACTTCGGACACCAAGAGGGAAAGCTCAGGTTCCACATCAGTGGGGAGGCCCCGTCCAAGGAAGGGCTGCAAGATGAAAATTCACTGTGGCCTTCAAGGGGCTTCGCCTACTTGCTTCTCTAGACATGTCGCCACCCCCGCCACACTCACCTCTGAAACCCAACGCGTACGCCCCCAGCCTCACTCCCCCACCACAGAAATGCATGTTCCCAAGAACAGCTGTTCTGTCAGCTTGATCCCACTGGAAGGGTGATCAAAAGCCCCCAAGCTGGCTTACGGTGACAGGGCCGCATCAGCAAGAAAGGAGCCCTGTTGTGTTAAGTCACAGGCATTTGGAGAACATTTGTTACTCCAGCGTAACTCACCCCATCCTGACTCATACGCGTCTCATCGCCTGTCCCGGAGCCTGGCGTGCAGGAGACACTCCGCGATTGCTGGACGATAAACAAACGCTGGAGTCCGTCGACAGAGCCCCCCTTTCTTCTCCTTTGGAATGTTTTCTGGTCCTGGGGGATCCCCCCGCCCCGGCCTCCTGAGGGGACTGAAGACTCTCCCCCTGTGGGGTGTGAACAGGAAGAAGACTCCCTGCTGAGCACAGAGGCTTGAGCTCTGGGTTCTATTCAGAACCCGCAACGAGGCACTGATTCCAGGTTGAAACTGTGAGCAGCTTAACAGTTGTCAGGGGTTTGGGGACAGAGTCACGAGGAGCAATGGGCCCCCCAAATGTGTGTGCACGTGCATGTGCACATTGACCTTCCCATTGTGCACACTCTTGCCTGTGACAATGGCCCCCCAAGTTTTTCCCTTTGGGGGACTGGCCTAAATCCCCCTCTCCAGCCTTGTGGTTTGGGTGGCAGTGACCATGCCCCAAGGTCACGAAACAAGGTGCTGATTGAGCCAAAGCTAGAACAACAACAACAAAATTCTCCCAGTCTTGAGCCTAACCCCTCCGTTTCACACCTCGCTGCTCCCCTCCTCGCTGAGGCAGTGCTAGGCTCTGGGAGTCTCGTGGCAAGAAGATCTGACAGCTGGGCTTAGTCTGACGCCCTCTTCACCACAGCACCTACCCCTCTCTCCAGCCAGAAAGCACCCCATTCTTCCCACCTCCTACCCAGATGCCCTCCTCCTCCCGAAAGCCTCTGCAATGGCTTCGGCCATTGCAGACCCCCTCTTTGGTGAAGTCTTCTGCCAGAGACCCCAGCACCAAACAGAGGTTGGACAAGTAAACCGAAGAAGTGGCCAGCCAGGGGCGAGAGGAGGGGGGCTAGGGGATGATTGGGGTGCTGATCTCGTTCCCAGCGCCCCGTGAACCCCGTGAAGCTGGAACTGCTTGGCTGGTGGAGCGCCCTGGGCCCGTCAACAAACTCTCCGCTTCTCACCCACAAGCAGGGAGCTCCTGACCGGCCCTTCCAGTTACCCTACCGCGGCCCTGCTCCTAAATCCAGTTCCCCCACCCCCAGGGAAAGAAAGCAGAAAGTCCTGGAAGTGGCAGGGCCCTAAGCCACTCACGGGGGAAACAGAGTCATGGGGAGCCGCAGGGCACAGCAAGGATTCCAGAAGCTGATTGCATTGCCCCTGGCAACCGCACAACCCCCGCGGGCGGAGTCAAGCCTACGGCACTCGCTGGGATGTGGCGTCCTGGAGCGCGCAGAAGAAATCTATATGGTTCTCAGGGGCAACAGACCTTTCTGCAGGCAGCGCGTCCCCTCCCGTCTGCCGGCGGCTTCCTGGGCCCCAGAGCCCAGGCTGGCAGCCTAAGGGATGCGGCACTCCACCTGCACGCAGCCCCTCTCCGTCACCCCCGCCAAAACCTCTCAGCCCCACAACCCCGCCCACCTCAAGGTGTAATATTTGCTTTTGTCTCTCCTTTCCAAGGCCCGCCAATAATAATAGCACCTACCAGGCCCCTACCATGTGCTAGACTGTCCAGAAGATAGGTTACAAGTATTAACTCATCTCATCCTCAGAAAATGTCCTACCGTGAGGAGCAGATGTTATTAGCGTCCTCATTTTTCAGCTGAGGAACCTGGAGCACAGCACAGGTAAGTGACTCTCCCCGAGCCACAGCGCTCACCGCTGGAAGAGGCAGGCCATCCAGCCCCACCGCTCACAGGGAGTCCTTCCCACGCTTCCCATGGTTCAAGGGCAAAGGCTTTGGAACCAGATGGGTCACAGTCAAAGCTTTAATGTTAGTCCCTGAGCCAGCTACCCAGCCTCCCTGAGCCTGAGCTGTGTCCCTCATTGGTCAAGCTGCTCTGGCGTCAACAGAACCTGTCTTACAGGGCAGCTCCAAGGATCCCATGAGACGACCCATCACACTGCCCATCCCCACTGCCCACCCACTCAGAGCTGTGGCAGGTGCACGTGACCTTCCGTCACCCCCCCGTGCTTTGCGTGTCTCTGCCCCCTCTGACGGCAGTAATCCCGACCCTCCTCTGACCTGGCCAGCTCCTCCTCACTCCCGGGTCTCTGCTGGATGCCGCCTCCTCTGAGAGGCCTCCCTGACTTGCAGTTCTGCCCTGTCCGTCTCTTCGGCGCTGTCCCCTAGTCATCCCCCCTTACCCTGGCCCCCGTCGTGCTCAGCTGCACCCGCCGCAGGGCCTGCCCTTCTCCTGCCCTGGGCGCTAAGCCCTGCAAGGGCCACAGCAGTGAACATGTCCTGTCCTGGGTCCACAGCAAGGGGCCTGGAGTTAATGAGAAAACGTCCGCTGTGCAAATGACTAGATAACTTCTTTCACGGAAGCTTACACTCTTGCTTTGTCTCGCCTCGTCGATGGCCATTGTCTTGAAGGCGACGGCCATACCTTCCTGTTTGCTCTGAATTCCTCAGGCGCCTGGCACACGGAAACAGAGCTGGGCCCGGGGCGCGGCAGGGAGAACACAAAACACGAGGAGGCCCCGGCGCAGCTCCGTGCACTCAGGGTGGGCGCCCCAGGCCCTCCATTAATGATATCTCATTTAAATTCACCAGTAGCCTAACAGTAGGGCTCTAAATCTCCAACTCTGTCCTCCCTCCCAGGTCTTCTCAGGCACATGATGGTTTATATTCATCATCAAAGACGGAGCCACACCTGCCAGCCCCACTGGGCCCCGGTTTGAGACCGCCGTTATCATCTGACATGGCGCTGTGAACCACGGCTGGGCCGGGCTGTGGGAGCCACGCATGATCGTGAAGACCACGGAAATGGGATCTTCACCCGGTGAGGTGTGGGCGGCAGCCAGACGGGCAGGGAGGGAGACAAGAACACTTCAGGCAGAGGACCAGATGAAGAAATCCAGAAGAATGCCAAGAACACCAGGACGCCCACGGAAACTCATCGGACTGAACTCAGCCTGCAGGCCAGAGAGCCCGACCGGGGGCTTCCGACAGCCCCTCACCTGGGCACAGGGCCTGCAAGTAGCATCCCAACTGCTGTTCTGTGGGGTCCCTACAGCAGAGGAATTGCAACCACTCCCATTTTGTGGATGGGAAAACTGAGGTTTACATATCCCGCGACTTGCTCCGGGCACCAGCTAGGAAGGTTGGGGTGGGAATCTTCCTTGGCCTCTTTGGTGTTTCCCACCATCACGGGCTGGTGGTGACATCCACTGCCCGAGTCCCCTGAGCCTCGTGTCACATGACATCTCCCATGGCGGGTCCAGGGTCCAGTTTCTTGTGACCAGAACATGAAGACCCTGTTTTGAGAGCAGCCAGGAGCCTTCGGGAGTGCGACTCCTCTGAAGCAGCTAGAGAGAGGCCTATGGGGACCGGGGAGGCGTCTTGCTCTGTTTTCCTGGCTTCCTGCCCGGTCCAGCAAATGGAATAACTAAGGCCTCCAAGGTGCTGCGTTCGCTTAAGTGAAAACAGCGACTCAAAGCCTCTCTGGCAAACAATGTGGACAGCATGTCACCACTCTGATGTGTCATCCAGACCTTGATCCAATCAGCCAAGGGGGCACACTGCCTGCTGCCTTTGTCGGGGTGGATGGAAGAACAAAACAGGGCGGATTAGATAATCCCCTGCCGGCGGTGAGATGGGAACCCGAAATTCAGCGCCACAGACTCCTGGACTCCGGGGGTCAGGACGTGAGCCAGGTCCGGAGCCAGCCCTGCGTGTCTCCCGCCGCTGGCAGCCAGCGCCCGGGCCGCCTGGGCTGGGGGCACGTCGCGGCAGGGCTGTTTCCATTTTAACCCCATTGTTTAGCCAAATAAAGCCAAGATGTTCCTGCTCCCCACCGGAGAAGCCGGCCACCTCCAATAATTTCTTAGCGCTGACAGATAATTCAGAGATATTGGGTATTTCACCACCTGGGGACTGGCCTTCGCCACCACAGCAATCAGTTACTGCTCGCCAACCAGGGCCCGGGCACCGGCCCCGGGCCCCCTCACGCCTTTATGATCAGGCTCCAGCATCTCGGAAAATATTGCTTGAATTTATTTATATAATCGCGTTAGGAAGGCAGCGAGTTACTGTTAAGTCAGCATCCTTCCATCTTTCTCCCCGCGAATGCTTTGTTTGAGGTTCTGCGCGAAGGGGTCTGATTACCAACGCAATTACACACCACCCGGTAGAGGGTAATCAAAAAACGGGAAGCCCCTTCCCCTCCTGTACGCCTCGCTCAGAGCCACCCTTCTCCTGGCACTGAGGGCTGCCGTGAATCAATCCACCACCAATTTTATGACTACCTGCACTTAAGGACATGGGGGCTTTTTGAGGCTGCCCACCCAGGCACTTCAGCCATCTCCAAGGATAACACTGCCTCTCATTTGGGCGCCCCACCGGCCCTTCAGAAATCTCTGAGCAAAAGCGAACACTCTGAGCGAGGTTGCTTTGGATGACAATGGAGCACGAGCCTGCCCCCAGTCTGGACGACATGTCCGTCCTGGTATCGCTACAACCAAAGGCTTACGTGCACCCCTTGACATTCACGGGCGCTCACAGCCATGGCATCTCTCCTCCGTCCTCTATGCAATGAGGGCAAAGGTAAGTAAAATGGTGTTGTCGCAAACTCTGGGGATACTCTTCTTGGAGAGAGTCCAAGGCATTGGGAAGCATGACATTGAACTTGGAGAGAAAGATTACCATCCCAGGACGCTGACTCGTTCTGAAATAAACACTATTATGGAAATCACCTACACACAATTTATTGGATTTCAAATTTTACATCCACCTATGGATGAACAACACGGCCTTAACTACGGCTACGGAGCACAGTGTCAATTTAATAATATCGAAGCAAAGATTCGGGACACCGGAATGGGCGGAGGGGGCTGTGAGGGAGTGGAGAGGGGACAGCGGTGCCCACGGTGAATGACATAAGAAACCGAGGTCTCAGATCGTGGCCAGTGTCACACAGATGAGCCGTGGGCCGCGGGGAGACGTGACTTAATTGTATTTGGAGAAGACGGGAGGAACGTTATCATGGGAGGAAGTGGAAAGACAGTGTCTAGAACTGATCAGCTGAACAACAGCTGTGTAATTACATTGTATAGACATGCTGGAGAAGCAACCACGATACTAAAATCGGAAACCACGGAAGCAGTTTCTTCACTGTGTTCTACGGTGGGAGAGGTCAAGATAGTGACTAACTTTGGGGTGTGGATAGTAGCTTCTGGGGTGCTGGTCAGGCTTCCTTTCTTGATCGGGATGCTGGTTAGAGAAAGTGCCAGAGCCCCTAGAGGCAAACGTCTGAGTGATACTTATGACCCTGGGCCACGGATGTTGGTGGGTTTGGGGAAGTGCTTTCTAAACATCAAGGCCTCCCACAGTTGGGTGGTGAGCTCACTGTCCTGGGAGGTGCTCAGGTCAAAGAGATCAAGAAGAAACTCTGCCCAGGTGTCCACAGGGGCAGTGTGGTCACTGCTGAGACAGCAGCTCTGGGACACTTTCTGAGGGCTGCATTGCTTGGCCTGAGACATGTGCATCTTTAAAATTTCCTTTCTTACCTTCTCAGAAAACTCTTTGGTCCAGAAAGAACATTCGAAAGGTCAAAAATTGCAATGAAAATACTTATAAACTGAGATAAGAGCAGAACTTGAGAGGGGAGGGTCAAAGGAAGCCCTTTCCCTCCACATTGATGTTGAAGGGGAAGGGCCGACCCTGGGGAAGAGAGCGTGCCAGTTGGACCAAGCCAAGTGCGGCGCTCTTGTCACCTGTGGGCTGACCTGCTACCACAATAATCCGTTGCTGCCCACAGGGGCCAGGTGGAACGCCGAGGGCGGGAGTTAGGGTGTCCTCTGTCCCGACCCACTGTGGCCCCAGGGCCACCTGTGGCCAGCTGCCTGTTTTTGTCTGGCCTGTACACTAAGAATGACTTCACATGTCTAAATGGTGGAAAGCTATCAAGAGAAAAATAAAACGTGTCATGACACGTGAAATTTGAATTTCGGTGTAACAAATAAAATTTTATTAGAACACAGCGAGGCTCATCATTTACACATGGACGGTGGCTGCTTTCGCTACGAGAGCAGAGATGAGTGGTTTCAGCACAAAGCCTAAAACGCTTACTGCCTGGCTCTTTAAGGGAAACGCTCGCCCCGCCCTGCTCTACGTCATGGCAATTAGCAGTGGCACGAGTTTATCCGGCACCATGAGCTCCCAAGAGCGCGCCTCACTTAGCCATTGTTTTCTTAGTTCACGTGTTATGAAAGCGATTTGGAATCACAGAGTTGGAATAAAAGAATTTATAATCATAGAATGTAAACAGGTGCTCCTTTATACAATCTGCCTCCCCTAAGCCCCTGATCTTATGTCTGCAAAATCTGGAGTCCAGAGAAAGTGCCCTGCCCCCCATGCTTCTTGACCACCCAGCCCTGGTGGCCCAGGGGACTGGTGCTCCAGGGCTGTATGGCACTGGGCTGTAACAATCAGGAGGACAGTTCTTGGCAGGCTACCATCCTCAGGGCACTGCGCAAACGGCACCCGGAAACACACCCCAGTCTCCCTGTGAAAAAGGCCTATTTTCTTACACCGGAGCTTCAGCCCGAGAACCAGGGTTCCTGTTTGCCATACACTTAGAGGCTGTGAAGCCTCCCCCAGGAAATGTAAGCAGGGAGATGCCATCTTTGCATCCCCCCTTGGCCTTGCTACAGCTCAATGCTCCTTCCCAGAAAAGACCTTCTAAACTCATCTGGTGCCCCAGGGTTTGCAACTGTCACCCAGGGAACACCCCCAGATCCCCTGGTCCAGAAACCAGCAGGGTTTACAGTGGCAGCCGCGTAGGACTGTGTGTGTCTGCATACTTCGGGAGCTGCGGCCTAAGGGTCTGCCTTCCAGTCAGGCTGGAAGTAGGTGCCTAATGGGGTTTCTTCTCTCGGAACACCGACAGGTCTTGTCACACCCTCGACAACAGGGATCTATGGAAAGTAAATCAGGCTGTTTAGACAATCGCGAAGGTTTGAGAGACAACCGAGAGCTAGGGCAAGGATTGTCAATGATACAGGGACACTGTTTCATGACTGAGAGAGGCCGTTGTCTCACCCAATACATAGACGGAAACACAGAAAGGCAAGCAAAATGATGAAACAAAGAAATATGTTACGAGTGGAAAAAACAAGACAAAACCTCAGAAAAAGATCTTAATGATGCAGAAATAAGTAATCTACCTGATAAAAAAATTCAAAATAATGGTCACAAAGGTGCTCACCGAACTTCAGAGAAGAATGGATGAACACAATTAGAGCTTCAACAAAGAGAGTGAAAATATAAGAAAGTGCCCTGGTTGGTGTGTCTCAGTGGATTGAGTGCCAGCCTGCGAGTCAAAGGGTCGCCAGTTCAATTCCCAGTCGGGGCACACACCTAGGTTGCCGGCCAGGTCCTCAGTAGGGGGCACGAAGAGACAACCACACATTGATGTTTCTCTCCCCCTCTTTCTCCCTCCCTTCCCCTCTCTCTAAAAATAAATAAATAAAATCTTTTTTTAAAAAAATAAGAAAGTACCAAACAGAAGTCACAGAGCTGAAGAATATAGTCACCGGATTGAAAAATCCACTAGAAGGTTTAACAACAGACTAGATGAAGCAGAACAGACCAGTGAGCTGGAAGACAAGGCATTACAACTCCCACAAATAGAGCAGCAAAAAGAAAAAATAATTTTAAAAAGTAAAGATGGCTTAAAAGACCTATGGGTCAACAGCAATCAGAATGACATTCACATTACAGAGCTCCCAGAAGGAAAAGAAAAAGGGGTAAAAAAAACTTACTAGGAGAAATAATGGCTAGAAACATTTGCAGTCTGGGTGGAGGAAACCCAGAGAGTTCCAAATAAGATGAACCCAGCAATCACACCAAGACACACTGCAATTAAAATGTCAAAAGTTAAAGGTAAAGAGAGAATCTTGAAAGCAGCAAGAGAAAAACAACTTGTCACATACAAGAGAAACCCCATAGGGTTATCATCAGATTTTTCAGCAGAAACTTGGCAGGCCAGAAGGGAATGACATGGTCTAGTAAAAGCACTGAAAGGAAAAAATTTCAACCAAGAATATGCTACCCAGCAATGTTATCATTCACAATTGAAGGAGAAAAAAAAAGTTTTCCAGAGAAGCAACAACTAAAGAAGTTTATTACCACTAACCCAGTCTTAAAAGAAGTATTAAAGGAGCTTCTTTAAACCTAAAAGAAATGGCACTAATTAATAACAAGGAAACATATGAAAGTAAAAACCTTACTAGTAAAGGTAATATATTATCAAAGTAGTAAATTAATCACTTATAAAGCTAGTATGAAAGTTAAAAGGCAGAAGTAGTAAAATTCACAAAAAAGACAATAATAGTTAAGAGATACATGAAATAAAAAGATGTAAAGCATGACATGAAAAATATAAAACATGGGGGGAATAAAAGTGTAGATCTTCAGAATGTGTTCAAATTTAAGCTGCTGTCAAGTTAAAATAGGCTGTTATACGTGCAAGGATGTTAGATGTGAACCCCACTGCAGACACAAAGCAAAAACCCACAGTACCACACACAAAAGAAAATAGGAAAGCAACCTAAATATAACACTGAATAAAGTCATCAAGCCATGGGAGAAGAAAGTAAGAGGGGAAAAAACCAGAGAGGAACTACAAAAAAAAAAAAAAAAAAAAAAAAAAAAAAAAAAAAAAAAAAAAAAAAAAAAAAAAAAAAAAAAACAGCCAGAGAACAATCAATAAAATGGCAATAAACACATACCTATGAATAGCTGCTTTAAATACAAATGGACTAAATTCTTGAATCAAAAGACATAGTGTGGCTGAATGGATTAAAAAAAACTCAGACTTCCACATGCTATCTACGAGAAGCTCACTTCCGAAGCTGGGGCACAGACAGAAAGTGAAGGAATGGGGTATATTTTGTGCAAATGGAAACAAAAAACTGATGTAACCGTACTCACGTGAGAAAAAATGGACTGCAAAACAAAACTGTGATATAAGACAAAGAGGGGCGTTACATAATAGTAAAGGGGGTCAATCCAACAAGATATAACATTTATAAATATACACACCCAATATCGAAGCACCAGGACACAGGTGTGGGGCAAAAGTAGGTATATAGCTGTAAGTACACACAACACAGAGTTTATTCTTGTATTATTATTAATTATTGTATTATTTTCCATATGAACAACTGTATACCTACTTTTGCCAACCCCCATGTATAAGGCAAATATAGACAGACTGAAAGGGAGAAATTGACAGCATTACGACGATGGTAGGGGACTTTAACACCCTACTTACATCAATGGATAGACCATCCAAACGTAAAATCAATAAGAAAACATTGGCTTTAAACAACACATTAGAACAGATGGACTTAATGGCTAATACACATACACCGTTCCGTCATCAAGGGCAGAATATTCGTCTTCTCAAACGCAATGGAACCCTCTCCAGGAGAGGTCACATGAGAGACCAAAAACAAGCCTCAATAAATTCAATATTGAAATCACACGAAACATCTTTTTCTGACCATGGTGGTATGAAACTAGAAATCAATCACAAGAAAACTGGGGCTGGGGGGGACACAAGTATGTGGGGATTAAAAATGCTCCTGAACAACCACGGGGTCATTAAAGAAATAGAAAAATGAAGACGGAAATACGACATTTCAAAGTCTACGGGGGCAGCAAAATGGGTCCCGAGAGGGACCTCCATAGCAATACAAACCTACCTGGAGAAACAAGAAAAGTCTCAAATAAACAATCTTAACTTCACACCTGAAGGAACTAGAAAAAGAATAATCAACAGAACACAAAGTGAGCAGGAAAAAAAAATGGAATAATAACGATCAGAGTAGAAATAAATGAGACGGAGACTAAAAAGAAGATGGAAGTCAGCGATGAAACTAAGACCCGGCTCTTGGAGCCAATAAACAAAACTGGCAAGCAAGGCTCACACAAACGAAAGAGAGAGGGCACTCGGAGAAAGCGCCCCCATGCCCACTGCACCCACCGCGCCCACTGCACCCACCGCGCCCACCGCACTCAGGTCGCAGCTGGGCTCGTACAATGCGTGCCCAGCCCCTCGGAATCTCCTTGTGAGCAGGAGGGTGAGAAGGGGGATTCATGGGCCAGAACTCAGTACAGGAACCTTGATCCACTCTGCAGATAAGACACAGTGGTCCTCTCTGAACTCATCAAGCTGCCCATTTACTGAACTCGCTGAGGTTTTGTTGAGCGGCGATTATAATTCTGAAAGCCCGCGGGCCTTCCCTCACACACACCCAGGCTCTGGTGCTCTGGCAGAAGATGGCTAAGGAGAACTGCGCTCGGCTGGGTCACCTGCTAACCGACTGCCTCTGGGGCCGAGGCGGGAGCACAGCTAAATGTTGACCGATTCCTCGGTTATTAGATAAGGCGCTTTATTGGTTGTTGACAAATTGAATTTTGGTGAGTTGGCTCGTGTTAGTTTCCAAACAGCTCAAATCTGCGGCTGGGTTTTAGACCCCACTCATTTCAGGGGTTCTCAGTGGCAGACCGAAGCCAGGGAGCCGGCCCGAGGCCCCAGAGCGGCCCGGGTCTGGCCCACTGCCCGCTGGCCTGCCAAGCGCACACTGTGTGCCTGCATGTGACCTCCCAGGGAGCCACAGCCCCTCTGGCCTTGGCCTGGTGGCCGTCTTGCAGACTGAGCAGCCCAGGGAGAACCGAGGTGCCTCCAGCCTCCCTGGGCTTCCTTGGGGACAAAGGAAGGTTCTTTCCAATGATGGGCCTTGCTACCCAAATGGCAGCTTTTCTTGTTGTACAAAGAACCGCATTCGCCAGATACATTCATCTTAGAGTAGCTGTTTGCAGACAGCTGGACCTGACCCCATCACCCAAAAGCCCCCCTCACCCCCAGGAATACTGTGCAGTAAGTGGGGGGCTCTGACCTAGCGACACCTCAGCCTCTGCCTGCTGCCGTCTCCTGGCACCCGACACACCGCCACCTGTCCGACTCACCCATCGATCCCCAAGTTCTGACATCAACCCGCCTGAAGCCACTCCCGGCTTCTTAGGCAACAGCAGACTCCCCCAGGTAAACAGTTTCTCTTTCTTAAGCCCCAGTTTCTGCACCTGTGAATCTGTGAAGTAGATGGCTTTTTTCTTTATTTTTATTGTTGACATGGTTACAGATGTACCTTGTTCAGGGACGGGAGAGGGGTCATTGAGCTACAGAAAAGTAAGCACCACGCAGTTCACACTCCCTCTGGGCGGGGAAAGCCCCGCCGTGGGTGCACGGGGTCTCCCAGCGGAAGGCAGGCCTGCAGTCCTCCGGCCTGTCCGTCGCCGGCGCCCCGAGGGGCGGTGACGATGAGCCGGAGGGACCAGCGGGCTGGCTGTTGCTTGGCCACTCCAAATGACTTATGACACCAGCCTCCAGTATAGGGGCAGAAAGGGAGAAGATAAAAAAAATGATAACATCGATTTTTCCAGCCCGTGAAACCAGCAATGTTATTTCCAGATCCACCTTTTCTGAAATTAAATTAAATAAAGTTTAGCCCAGTTGGTCCATTTGCCGAAAGCCGTCTCCATCCTCCTTTCGGCCTCACAGCAAGATGCTGCGGGGGGCGTCTTCTCGGGGGCAGGCGGCGTCGTGCGCACGGGGGTGGGGGCTTCGATGACATTCTGGAATTTCAAGAGCTTTGCAACCCAGTGAGGCGTGCATTTGCAAGTGCATTTTTCATCACCGTTAGGTGGACATTTGAACAAATGCAGGCGGCAGTGAGTGTCCTCGGAGCTGCAGGGCTAGACACTCCTTCAGAAACACCGTCCCCGAGGTGGGAAGATTGTCTGCCTGCCTCACAGGTCCGTGTGTGAAAAACCAGGAGCGAACTGCGCTTTTACTTCAACCATGAGATTTTTCTTTCCTTCAAAAACAATAGACGTGCGGTTTTTTCAGGTGAGGAAACACAATCTGGAGACTGCCTGAAGGAGAGGAGTTTTCCAAGCCCAGACTCGCCCAGGTGTGGGGCTAATAAAGACTCCAGAAGGGCCAGGCACAGCCGACAGGACCAATAAGTGACCTGTCAGTCATCCCAACAGCACAAGCCCATCAGATGGCCGTGGGGGAGACCGCACACGGTTAACAGGCGGGGGACGGGGAACGGTTAATAAAAACCCATTCCACATCCCCAGTTCACAGTGAGGAAGGTTCAGGAATTACCCCCACACTGCCCGGGGCTTCAATTTGCCCCTAAGATCCCTGGTCACTGGAAGGTCAGGGCCAGGGTTTTGAGGAAGAGCTAAAGATGGCCAAGGGACAAGTGTTTTATCAAAAGTCATGGTCCAAGGACTTGGGCTGTTCCAGGTGGTCCGAGCTGCCCAGGAGTTTGGTCCCTGGTTTGGCTGGACGTGGGGAGTGTCCTCCAAAGGCCAACAGCGAAGTTCAAGTCTTTCACAGCTCGGTTCCCACTTATGCTCTTCCAAGCGTGAGCCGAGCGCCCACCTGCGTGAAGCCCTTCTGAATCTTCCTGAGACGGATTTAACCAACGCCCTTCCTGCTCCCAGAACACCTCACACGCACCTCAGTGCCTGCCCTCCAGCGCCCAGCCCTGCAATCACTTGTGTGGGTGTCCGTGGCCAGCGTCTACTGCCATGCTGGGGCTGAAGAGGAGGAGCCCCAGATGCATGCCAGCCGGCTGCATGAAGAAATGCCACCCAGGGAAGCCCCTCCAGGAGGTAATGATGATGGTTTGACAGAAACTGTGGCTCGAGCTCATGAAGAGGTGGTTTGGAGTTGGAGGAATTGGGGGAAATATAAAGGATTGTTTAAGTAATTTGCAGCACAGCCATTCAATAGGTCATCATGGCGTCAGTAGTGATGACGTAGCAGATGTGTATTTATTGCTTTGAAAAGGCGTTAGCGGCGTGTGATGGAGTGGGGAACTGCAGGTTACAGAACTGTTTATAGCGCAATCCCGCCTTACTGAGGGGAAATGTTTGGGTCTCCCCCGCCACATGGGTCACATCAGTAGAGGTGAGGCACCAGACCCAAGGAGCTCCCTGCCATATCAGATTTCAGAACATTGACAAGAGGACGTTCACCCAGAGGAGGGTGATCCTATGGGAGACCAACCCAAAGCCAGGTCATTTGAATAAGAAATGAAAGAACAAAGCAATTTCCTAACTGGAATAAAAAGACTCAGACTCAGGCTAAAGGGTATCGGGCCAATGACGGGGCCCACAGAGCAAGCGACAAACCCATCAGGCACAGAGGAGAGGTACGAAAGCTTCGGGGAAGGGGACTGCGGAAAACGTCATAAGCAAGGTGTCCCTTGCACGTGGCTCTAAACTCCACAGCCGAAGGCAGTGTTTCCCGACCTTCAGCTCTTGGCCAACCCAAGCCACATTTTTGGCTTTTCCTTGTACCACCTGGAGGATTATTTACTTAATATTTTTCTTTTAAATTGTCTTCCTTTTTAAAAACAAACTTGTTCCGAAAGGCAACTCGATCCCACGAACCGTATGGAAAACCCAGGGACTGCCTGCCACCAGCAGAAGCAGAATTATTAAATTCCAGGGAAATGGTGTTGCCTGAAAGCTCTGTCCCCAAGACCGGCTTCCCCTTCCTTACAACAGAGGGGCCGCCGAGCTCTGTAAAACGCTGAAGACATGCTCACCTCCCCACCACCCACCCAGGGAGCGCTGTCGGGCCAGAGACGCCTGATAGGGGACCAGCTTTCTTTCCCGTCAAGGGACCCCGTGAGACAGGATGCAGCACCCTGGCAGGCAGAGGCGAGCGAGGGGGGCCTCCTGGCCTGGGGACAGCGTGGCGGGGTGGGAGGACCTCGGGCCAGCTGGTGGCTGTAGGGAGCGGGGGGGGGGGGGGGGGGGGGGGGGGGGGGGGGGGGGGGGGGGGGGGGGGGGGGGGGGGGGGGGGGGGGGGGGGGGGGGGGGGGGGGGGGGGGGGTGCTGGAAAGGCCGGCGGGCCCCACGGGCACGACTGTGCGCAGAACAAAGCGCGCATATCTCGTTGTAATCTTGTCATGCTGTTGTGATTGTTGCGCCACGTGGCTACAGCACCCATTCAAACCAGAAGGCAGAGAGAGATGCTTTAACTACCAAGCATGCACTTCTCAGACCCAATCCCTTGGACACCAGACCCCAAACAAGCACGTGGTGCGGACAAGGTACAGGCGAAGCCCTTGGAGTTGAGCCACCTGGGGTCAGCTCACAGCCCTACCACTCGCCAGTGCTGTGGTCCTCAGTAGGTGTCGCCACTGTCACAACCTCAGTGCCTCATCTGTGCACAGTGAATCCCTGGGCTGGGGGACCCTGGAGCAGGTGACAGACCTAAAGCTCCTTGCCCCTCCTGGGCAGCCGGTGAGCAGTTCTGCCGCGGCTGCCACAGCTGCCTCTGTGACCCCCTCTCTGTCTCTGTCGCCCTCAGTCCCTTCAGTTCTAAAATAAAACAAAAGCACACGTGGTGTCATTTATTACGCGCAGCTGATAGACTGCTCTTAATTTTAGTAAGCGAACAGGAAGAAGACTCCCATTTCTAGAAGCGAATAATCGGGCTCTTTCAAGTTGCTTTTTCCTTCTTGGGTTTCAGGAGTGCGGGTCAGGGGAACTGTGCCACACCTGGGGCAGGCCGTGGGCTGTTCCTATGGGGGTGCTGAGGGCACGGGCCCACGTACACACACATGTGCACACGCACGCACACATACACGATGTGTGTTGGCAAGAACAGGCCTTTCCCATCAAGCATCCTCCGAGCCCCAACGACAGGTGAAGAGCCCCGGAGAGGCTGAACGGTTTCTGTTGACTTTCGGTTTTTTGGAACATCACTCCTGCAACTCTTCATGGAAGTCAGCAAATCTCGGTTTAACTGCTGCTATCGATCAGGGAGGGCTCACACAAAGGTGTGAGCAGGGCTTGGCTGGCGCCTGAAGTGTCCGTGATGGGCGGCGTCAGAGACACAGCGTGTTTGTCCTCCCGTCTGTGGGCACGTGCACAACCCGACCGCCCGCCGCCCGCCACCCACCGCCTGCCGCCCCTCCATCACACTGGGCTGCTGTCTGAAGACAGACAGAAGGTTCCTGCAGGACACTCCTCTTCACTCATTAACGGCGATCAGTAAACCCTGCGGTGTTCATTAAAATGTTTCTGTGCTGCTCAGCAACAACATTTTTTTCTTTGAAAGCCAACTTTAGCTGCTGCGAGGTCAAAGAAATATGTAACAATTATGAAGAAGGTAATCTCTGCCATCCCTTTTCACTGTGAGTACGTCCTGGGGCCGGCAAGCAGTTGTGATTTATCTGCACTCAGACCCATGGGCCTCATTAGAATATTGACCGCGGTTGTGCTCGGCTCCAACGGGGCCGTACCAAACGCGTGACCGCGGACAGAGCCAAAAAGCGACAGCCCTCCTCACAGAGGAGCCCGTGACTTCTGACCCTACCTGGGTTTGCTTTTATGACTTTCATATCCTTGAAGTTATTTAAAAGAAGATGAAAGATGACAGGTGCTTGGGTTGGCAAAAGCGGTGAGGTGATTGCATTCCGGGCTGCCAGTGGGAGCCCACGGCCCCCCCGCCCCCCAGACGTCGTCAGCACATTTGAAAGTGTTCAGTTCATTGCTGTCCTCTGCACTTCTCCCCTGACCTGCAGAGCAAACTTGGCGTGTGGACAGGTGGAGCTGGACGTTGGTTTTCCACTGGCCAGCCTCTCTTTTAGGTGGGTCTCCATCCCCCAATCTCAGTACGTGGATCTCAGACAAGCCTGGCTCATCCCCACTGCCCAGTATCCAGTGATAGGCATGTGGCCACGTCTAGCCAATCAGAGCACAACACCTGGCCTGAGCGATTGCTTCAGGGGTTGTCATGTGGCTCACTCTGGGCCAATGAGAGCCTTCCCTGGGGCTTCGGAAGGAACTATGAGAAAGAGGTTCCCGCCCTCCACTGTGTGTATAATCAGGGATGGAGGTGCCCTGTGGTGGGGGCACCTCCACTGGGGAAGAGTCACCATAACAACAGCTAAGGGCAGAGGTGAAAACAAAACTCTGAAGGTGTCCTTTGGCAGCTGGATGCAGCCTTTCCTGAAGCTACTCTTGGAATTTTTAGTTAAACTGAGGCAATAAATTTCTTTGGAGTAAGCTATATTGACTGGGGTCTCTGACACAATCAAAAGATGCCCCCTAGCCCTGGCTGGCGTGGCTCCGCGGGTTGGAGCGCCACAGTGCCCACTGAAAGGCTGCCAGTTTGATTCCCGGTCAGGGCACGAATCTGTTCTTATTGCCGTGGATGTTACTGTGCTGGTAGAAGAGCTTGAACCAGGACGCGATTTCCTGGCCTCCGATCTGTACCCTCCCGACCGTTCCAGTGTCAAGCACGTACCACAGCTGACCCACAAAGGGATTTTAATTGTTAGCCACATTAACAATTTTTTTAGGTTAGGAAGTTACAGCAAGGGAGTGCCGCTTTCTGTCTACAGAGAGGGCAGCAGCAGAATCAGAGATGTGGGTTCAGGTGACATCTGGCCTCAGCCTGGCCCCTCAGGAAGTCCCGGAGTACAGACAACCCCACAGAGTTGCATCGCCACGGGGCAAGGTGACTGGACTCTTGCACCCACGTGCCCGTCACTGCCTGCAGACCCTCAGGGTTCTCTGGGTAAGGCGGGCCCCACCAGGCAGGGTGAGTTCTCTGGAGCAGGGTGCAGCCGTGAGCCCCTAGCAGCCCGAACATACAGAGTTTGTGTTTCGGAGCTGGTTCAGTGATGGGGCACCAATAGCATCCTACCTAAAGGGTGAGGTGCATTTCCTTGGAGGGAAACTGGAGGCCGGGCCAAAGGCCAGGTAGCCTCAGAGGATGCGGTCGACCTGCGGGCGAGCTGTGGCGGATGCGGAGCTCCCTGCCCTGTTAGGACCGGAGGGAAGAAGCGGCCCACACCAGGCCATGGCCTGTGCTAAAGGTTCCTTCACAATCCCCTTCACACACGTCACCTCATCCCCAATACCTCCCCGTGATGCAGGCAAGACAAAAACGCATCCCCATGGAGCTGGTCAGCGGGAGGAGGGGAGTTTTGCTCCCCTGAAGCGGGAGGACGCCTATGAAAGCAGAGGGAAGTGATGGGGGGGCTTTCCTGAGGACTGCCTGAGAATTAGAATTAAATGGAAAATTTTAAGAGAATTGGAAATTTATGGTGGCCTTTAAAAGAATTAGAATTAATAGTCCGTCCATTAAAATAGAGCAAATGGCTCTACATGCTAATGTCTCTTCCAAAGTCTGTTTCGCAAGGAAACTGCCTTAAGATGAGAGGTGCAATCGTTTTTTCCAAATTAAAATTTATTGGTTAAAAAATAATATTAGCACATTAAAAATATTTGGGGGAAAAGAATTAAAAAAGAGAAGTACATATCATGGTCTCATTATAATGACTTAAAGCACATTTAATCGTGTGTTACTAAATGCATGGGAAACTGGTGATGAGCCTTGATATTACAATTTGCTCTATTCTCCCAGTCTCTTATTACGCATATCTTTTTCATAAAATTATAATCAAACGACTTTATATAGACCATTTTTGTCCTGCCATATTTTGCTCAGTATATTACCTGTGTTGAGTCTTTGGAAACGTTTTTAATGGCGGGATAATAACCCATTGAGGGTTATTGTTAGCAGACTGTTTCTCTAACGTCACACATTTAGCCTGATTCAGGATTTTAAATTATGAATTATGCTATAAAGGGATATAGCTTTTTCCACATTTAGAATTACTCCCTTTGGCTAGACTTCCAGAAGTAGAATGATCACATGTAAACCTATAAAAGCACGTTGAACACTGTTTTCACAGTGGATGGGCTCTGGCAGTAAAATCAGGAGAGGTGAGTGAGTCCTTTCCTTCTTCTTGGCTTTGCGACATCCGACAACTTGCGCAACTCTCGGGGCCCTGGGGCCCTCGCGGGGAAAGGGCAGGTGTGGAGAGAAGGAGCAAGAGCTCTGACCCCGGTTCCTGTGAGTCGGCTCTGCGCTGGGCCCCTGCCTCTGAGAATGACCTTTGGGGAGAGAGACGGCGGAGCTGAGCCCCGGAGTCCCACCTGCTGGCACGCCGGAGGAAGGGTTTGCCGCTTAGCGATGGGCTGTAATGAATTTTCCTCTCTCCTTTCAAGTCGTCGGAAGGTTTATGGTTGGATTAATAGTGTTATGAATTGAGTTAAACAAGGCTTTCCTTCCCCTAGGACTTCAAATAGCGGAAATCAGATGAACCTGTAATTCTCTGCCACCTGCAGCAACTTTATTAAAATCTGTCTTAGTAAAAAGAGCAGAGCTGAGCTGAGGGGGCCGGGGACTGAGGCCAGGGGGGCTATGGGCTGGCAGGAACTTCTGGGGTCCAGGGCAGGACAGCTGAGGCAACGTGGGTGTCCGGCTTTGTACTTGCCTAGTAAACAACTTTTTAAAATTAGAACATTCAGATAAAGCTAAAGCCTCCTTGGTCATGTGTCCTGACCCAAACCCCACTCTTCACGGAAGTCACCAGCGGCTTGGGATGGAGAGCAAGCAACTTTATCCACGATATTCTGGGGCTTTTAAGCTGCTAACTGGATATGTAGTTCTAAGCGTGTTCTATCCTTTACCAGAATATGAGCATAGATGATGGGCGGATGAGCAGGTGGATGGATGGGGGGACTGAGATGGACGCTTTCCCCCAGAAAACATGTAACGTTATTTTATATCCATTTCTGGGCATAAATGCGATTCTACTCTATATGTTATTTAGCCATTCACCATGGTCCCCATTGACATGCAAAAGTCAGGTCGCCCGAATACACCGCATGCTATCTAGCCGTTACCCTCTCCTCAGACACGGGGGCTGTCTGCTGCCCCTTCTGAATAACTGTCACAGTGCAAAGAGCATCCTGGAGCCTGAATCTGTGCATACACACGCGGTGCCTCTCTGCAGTGAGTATGGAGCAGTGAGGTCTCTGGTTCCCCAACCCTGGGCAAGGGCAGTGCTCAGGAGTCAATCAAACATCAGTGCTCCCAAATGCATGGTCGAACACTTCCGTCCAACCAGCCTCCTGCACGTGAGCAGGAAGAGGAGAGCAGGCTCTCCTCGACAGCTGGGGTCGGGAGGAGCAAGGTGACCTAAGTTTGCAGAACCTGTAAGAGGCAAAGGGCAGACACGCCGAATGTGACATAGTCAGAGAAGGCCAGGGGAGAAATTAGGACGGATCCGGCTCACCAGCTGCGCAGGGGGGTGGGAAAATGGGTATCCCCTCTCCCGGGGGGTCCTGGCCTCAGCGGGCCCTGTGTTGTCTAAACGCACTGACAACCCGACAGAAGGGACTTCAACGAGCCCTCACTAATTGCTCTCATCTAAGTGATTCATACTCCTTTGCCCGTGCGTAATTAGCTAATAAATTACAAATGAATGATCATTTCTCAGGGGCCACAGGAGGGAGAGGCGCCGTCCGTCCGCACACCCTGATTTTCCTCCGGGACAGTGGCTAAGTCATGACGCCCTCTGGAACCTCAGGCAACTTGTTCCCTTTACCATCACAAGGCTCTCCTTGGCTTTGACAAATCAAGACTTCCACAATCACCACGCCAAGCGCTGTTCCCCCAAATGCCTCTTTATCGGGGAAGGACCCTACCTGTTATGACACACATCCAGTGCGTGGCGTGACCTTCAGCGACCCGTAAGAAAAAGAGGAGAAAATGGCAGATGCTCTCAAAAGCAGCGCTGCCCCCCAGCCTGACATGTTAGCCCACAGGGGTGCCAGAGGTTCGTGTCCCAAAGACAGGCCTTCAACCTCAGAATCCGGGAATGGCCTACCTAGACGCGAGGTGTGTCCTCCTAAGAATCCCCCCATAGGCAGTGCCCTCGGCGGTCCTCCGCATCTGTCTCTTGCTTTAAACAGTGTTCAGGCACGACACACCCAGGGACACTCCTTCTTCCAGCCTCCAACCACCCTCCCACCTCTTTTCCAGTTGCCACCTTTGGAACCATCTCGGTCGCACTCAGCCTCCGAGACCAGCCAACCCCGTGTTCTGACCTTAACTCCTTATTGCTGAGCAACTGCGAGCTCCCAGATTCTTCGAAATTATCCCACTGAGGCGGAGGCCCCGTCAGCCTCCTGGTCACCCTGCGTCTGCGGACCTCCCACACCTACCTCTCTCTGGGCTTCTATTTCCACGGCGACAACGTGGCTCTGCAGGGCATGAGCCACTTCTTTCATGAGGGGCCGAGGAGAAGCGCAAGTGTGCCCAGAGGCTCTTGAAGATGCAGAACTACTATGGTGGCCACAGCCTCTTCCGGAAGCCTCCCCAAGATGAGGGGCTGAAAGCCACCGTGGTCCTGGAGAAGCGTCTGCCCCAGGCCCTGCTGGGCCTGCAGGCCCAGGCTCCGCCCACACAGCCCCTCAGCTCCGTGACTTCCTGGAGAGCCAGGCCCTGGATGAGCAGGGGAAGCTCATCAAGAAGATGGGCGACACCTGGCTCACCCCGCGGGCTGGCGGCCCCAGGCGGGGCTGGGGGCTAGGGGCTGGGCAGGTGTCTCCTTGAAAGGCTCCCCCTGAGGCCCCACCAGCAGCCTGTGGAGCCCAGAGGCCTTGGAGGGGCCCCGCTGCACCCCCTGGGGTGTGGCTTCTGCCTGAGCTTCTTCCTGCAGCCACTAGGCAGCCTTTTAACCACCCTGGAGCCTCTCCCAGGCCCTGGACCAAATGGAAACAAGAAAGCTAATATGCAGGAAAAGGAGAAGAGGGAGAAGGAGGAGGAGGAGGAGGAGAATCCCCAGGTGTTTAGACCAAGTGCCCCAGGAGATGCTAGGCACGCAGCCACTCAGCAAAGAGAAGGAAGTTCTTTTTCGTTGAGGCAAAAACAGCTGTCCCCGTGCGGCAAGGGGCAGAGGTCTCAGTGGGCGATCCCCCCTCTCTGAGCGATGCCCCTCCTGACCTCCAAGGAAACTTGCAGCCTCTTCTCCAGCGTCTCGGAGCATTGTCACCCCGTCCCAGGGACCCTAGGACGCAGCTTCCCCCTGTAGCCCCCACATCCATCCCTGGTACAAGCTAAGGGTGTCTGACAGGCTGACGCACCGGGGGACTGGGGTGCCCCTCACAGGGTGCATGTAAGTGAGGGCTCTTTCTTTGCAGGCAATAGAAACCAGCCACATGGTTTCAGCCATTTGCAAGGCGAAAAAGCCCCGGAGGCTGGTCGCACAAACACATGACCATAGTCAACACAACTGTACACTTACAAGAGGTTAACCTCAAAAAAATTAAAGATAGAATACCATCTGACCCAGCGATCCTACTTCCGGAAATACATCAAAAAGAATTGAAAGCAGGATTCTGAAGAGCTGTTTGCACCCTCCCGTTATTCACAACGGCCAAGAGGCGGAAGCGATGCCCAGCCGTGGGTGACGGATAAAGAACGGGCACTGTACGCGCACCGTGGGGCACTATTCAGCCTGTAAAAAGGAAATCCTGACACGCCACACCGCGGATGATACTCAAGGACACTAGGCTAAGTGAAATAAGCCCATCGCAGAAGGACAAATGTTCCACGAGTTCAGAATAGTCTAGCTCAGACTAGAAAGCAGAATGCCTGTCCCCAGGGGCTGGTGGAGGGGCGGGGGAGGTGTTCTTCAGGGGGGCGTTCTGGGGATCTGCGGCACACCGATGACCGTGGAGGACCCTATCATACCGCGCGACTTGGAAATCGTGGGGAGGATAAATTTTATGTTATGTGGGTTTTGCCAAAATGAAAAAAGTAATATGCTGTGCAAGTGTTTTCATGTCAATAGATACTAAATCATCCAAAAAAGGGTTAAGATGGTAATCTCTGTTATGCTAATTTTATCACAATTGAGCATTTTTTGGTTTAAGCCAAAAGGGGGATTTAAAGGCTTGTGGAGTTAAGACGAATTATCTTGGGGGATAGATTTAGGGAGCGGCTTGTGTAATACACCAGCTGCTAAGAAATTACTTGGTTGTTAGAAGAATACAGACTTGCAGAGCCACAGACCACCACCCTGTCCTGTCACGGAATCCCAAGAGGGACAAGGTCATGCTTCTCTAGGGGGCTGTGCTAGACCCTTGGCTTCTCCACCCACCTTTGAACTTGGGCACATCCCCTTGACTCTCCATGCCTCAGTTTCTCCATCTGGGCCATGTCGGGGCAGGAACAGTTCATCGAACTTTAATCATTAACCTTGTATGATCCCGTCACTAAGTTTTCTTTTCCTATTTCCTTTTTTTCTTTTTTACTTCTTTGCTTTGGTAAAGTCTTGCAAAAAATAAATAAATAAAACCCCAAGCACTTTCCATATGGCGTTCTTCCTGGAGGCCAGCCAGCTCCCAGCTCCCCAGGGCTGGCGCGATGCGTGTGTACGGGCCAAGGAGGCTGTCCAGCCACCCGCGGCGTGATCACAGCCTGTCGCCAAATGTGCGTGCCAGCCGGCCTCAGCGCCACCTTCCCTTCTTGTCAGTCCCCAAATCTCCACTGTGCTGTCACACCTCAGAATGAGCGGAATGATGCAATTCCACAAGCCCAGCACGCCCACTGCAGACCGTGGCACCGGGGACGGGATAGCAGGGCGTGGCTGCAGATTCGCAGGTGGCCTCCAGCTCGGACCCCACGTTGTCACCTACTGATGTTCTACGTCATGTTTCATCGATGCACAGGGGACTCGCACAAGACCCTCAACCTCCAACTTGAAATGTGAACCCCTTTGCCAGACCCCACCCCCTCGCACACACAGCAAATTAAACTCTTAAAAGCAAATCCTGTAATTGCCTTGTGAGAAGCAAATGACATTGCAGGACATCGCCACCCGTGGTAGAGAACTGAAAACAGAGTCAAGCGGGGGGATTATGAACGACGTGCGGCTCTCGTTCAAGCCCTAATTGGGAGAGCATGGCCTGTTGTATCAAAAGTTCTGAAGTCTTATTTTACCATAAACATTCTGACACTGCATTAGTCACAATTATTCAGCCATGTATTTTATGGGATCAGAGCAGTAAATTATCCTGTTATATTTGCTCAGGGGTTAAAGCCTTAATTTGTTCAAAGAAAATATTTGAAATATACAATTCTGTTGCCCAATTTTGGCATTTCTTGATTTTTTTTTAATGTAGTTGAAGAATCACCATGTAGAAATTGCCCCAGTTTCCCTAATTCCCAAGCGGCTTCTAAGAACTCACTGAGCGTGAGGTGCTGTCAGCGAATCGGGGATGAGTCACACATGATCCTACCCTGGAGCTCACGGGGGAAGAGGGAGAAGAAGGGTGCACACAGTACCCAAGACTCAAGGCAAAATCAGAGCTGTGCCGCAGGGTCGGGGAGAGATCCCACTGGAGGTCTGCTTGGAGGAGGCGGTACTTCAGTTGAGCCTTGAAGGAAGAAACTAAACTTAGTATTTAGGGGCTGGAAGAAGCCATGGAGGTCACTTATTCTAACCCCTTCTATGTGCACAAGCTGAGGCATAGAAAGAAGAAATCTGTCTCTAAGTAACATGTTAACGTCAAATTAATAGCTAATTAAACATGAGGAGTGGGAAGCGGAGAGCGGGGCAGCAAAGCAGAGAAGAAACGAGATGGCTTCAGGCAGAAGAAATGGCGGAAGCAAAAGCTGGCAAATTCAAACATGTGCCACGGCCCTTTAACAAGCATCAGCTCTGCTCTCCTGGCTGGACCCCACTCTAAATCCACGTGGCTCACAAAGCGCTGACCCGGCTCCAGGGCTGGGCACATGACTCAGCTCTGGCCAGTCAGCTCGTTGCCTTCTCTGAGCCCCGGTGACTGGCTCAGGGATGGGCGTGCAGCCCAGGTGGGTCCAATGAGACTCGGTCTCCAGTGGACCAGAGCAACCAAGAAAGGGGTATCAACCCAGCTGTGGGTAGCAGTCCTCGGGACCAGGTTCTCGAGAAGAGTGAGCCCAGAGGAAGAGAGAGCTGAGGGATGCAGAGAAACCAAGCACTGAGATCAATGTTTGAGCCCCAAGCTCTGCTGTCTGAACCCACAACTGCTTCTCAGTTGCAGGGACGGATCGAGTCTCCTTTTGGCTCAGATCAACTTGGCTTGAGCTTCTGTCATTTTCTTTAGGGAAACTGAGACCCAGTCTGCAATCTCCATCCCACATCCAGTCCCCCTAAGCGGGCCAGTCTCCTACAAACCAGCCTGAGCCGTGCCTACAGCCTCTGGTGCTGGAACCTTCCCGGAAGGAAGAATGAACACCTTCCCAGAAGCTGCCGTGCCCCTCTGTGTTGCTATGTGTCAAGGAAAGGCAGCCCAGCACGCTGAGCGATGTCCCCGTGCCACCTCACCAACTGCACATCAAACCCACTGAGTCCGCACCTGCCCACCCCAGCACTCTCCAGCCCCTCCACCTGCCTCTCTAAACCCCGGTGCCCCCTTGAGACTTGATCCCCGCAGACCAAATTAACCCCACAGATTAGTCACCGATCCTCCCTCCTCTGTCCTCCCCGATTGGGCCCAGTGACAGCCCAGGAGGAAGCACCAGGCTCGGCCAGACGGGCAGCTGGGTACAGACAAGTGCCTCCAGGGCGAGCTCATATTTAAAACTTCCTTTCATATATTTTTAATAAAACAACCGATACAAATTCAAAACCAACTTCATAAATCAAACATTATTCAATGTTGGCGGCTTCAAGGTTCCCTGGTGCAGGGCTGGGAGCGTGCAGCTCTCTGCGGCGGCGGTGGGGGGGGGGGATGCGGGGGGCTGGGCCCTCCGAGCTTGAGGTTCTGTGAAAGTTTTATTGGATTTCATAGCCCCTTAAGGGGAAACCCTTAAATGTCTTTGCAATTATAAGTCTAATAACACTTTCAGCCCTTGGACACAGCCTTGACTTGACAGAGATAAGGAACTGGAAGTTGCTCAGTCAATACCAAGCTATTAATCTCTGTCACCTCGCTGTCACCACGGCTCAGGAAAACAATGTCGTTTCTTGACCTGGGTGAAGGCATGGAGTGATTTTATTCAGAATGCCAGCATTCATCAACCGGGACTTTGTCACCCCTCACTCCCTGGAAGAACTCCCAGGTCTTTACCCAGCCTGCGCTGACGCCCTTCCAGTCCCAACAGTTGCTTTCAGTCTTGGCTCATTATTGTTAGTTAGCACTTATTCAAGTGTAAAAAGCCTTTAAGAATAAAGTTTTTCCTGCCCGGAGGAGACCTGGCAGATGAATCACTGGAGGTTGCCCCAGGCGACCTGCGCCAAGGACAGGCTGGGGGTCACCTGAGCGGGGCTTGTTTACGTATTCAGAGGTATTCAGAGGAAGGTTAATTTCTATCCCGACTCTGCACAAATTTGATTGGGGCGGGGCTCTCCCCCCTCCCTCAGTGGCCTCCTCCTCTTTGACCTTGAAAGAATTATGTAGAAGAAAAGCCAGTGAAATTCCTAATGAGAAACTAACTGGGAAGAATCAGGAGATGCCGCTCACACCTCGCGCAGGGAACGGGGCTGGGGACACGCCTGCTTTTGCCCAGCTGGGGCCGGGTCTGCAGAGCACAGGGTGGGGTGAAGCCCTGCTGGTGGGCACCCGTCCTAAAGCTCAGGGTGCCATCAAGGCCCGGGGAAGGGCCTGCCAGGCTTCCAAAGGCCTGGGTCTTTCTTCAGGCAGGACCCACGGCGGAGGATTCCCTGCAGAGTCTTTGCGCCCCCGCCTGAACGCCTCGGGGTGCAGGGCTTCGGACCCTGAACCGCTACACAGATGTACCTCTGCATCAGAGATGAGGGGCCTGTGTTCGTGCCCTCGGAGGCCTTCAGGTCTGATCCCCCACAGCTCCGCCTCTCCTGGATCAGTCCCCCTGACTGCGCCCTAAAGAGACGCCCTGGCTTCTGTGAGAGGCTGGTTCCAGGAGCAGCCGGGGCGGCATGCTTCTGCCTTCTCTAAGCACCCTCTCCTGGTCGAGGGTCTCGAATAGACAATAATGCACTAAAAAACAAACCAACCGACCTCAGTGTCCCCTGAGAAATCCCTGAGGACTTTGCCTTTTTCCTGTGGGTTCCAGGAAGCTCCTATTCAAATTGTGTACTAAAGCTGGCATGTTTGCATTCGGTTTTGGTCTCGATTTCCTTCTCTTGTTTCTATGTTGGCAACTTGTCATTATGTCCTTGCCTATAGGTCGCTGCGTCTGACTCCCCTGAGACGTGGGCATTGGCCAGGTGGGGCTGACTCTGACTCCCTCCCCACTCCCTCACGGTCCCTCCGACGCCCACAGCGGAGAGGAGCACAGGGATGAAGAGCAGGGACCCTGGAGCTGGGCTTCTCCGGGGCACACGATGAAAAACTGGTCCCGGTTTCCCTGCGACTGTCTGGGTGTGAGCACGGGAAGTCCCATGTGCCAGGCAACCCCTCAGTCCAGGTACATCGGGATACCTGGTCAACCTGCCAGCTTGCCACTCACTAGCTATGCCACCTCGGGTGAGTGACTTGAACTGCCTGTGCCTCGGCTTCCTCAGCCTGTAAAACGCGACCACAAACACAGCTGTCCCACAACCCCTCACAAACACAGCTGTCCCACAACCCCTCACAAACACAGCTGTCCCACAACCCCTCACAAACACAGCTGTCCCACAACCCCTCACAAACACAGCTGTCCCACAACCCCTCACAAACACAGCCGTCCCACAACCCCTCACAAACACAGCTGTCCCACAACCCCTCACAAACACAGCTGTCCCACAACCCCTCACAAACACAGCCGTCCCACAACCCCTCACAAACACAGCTGTCCCACAACCCCTCACAAACACAGCTGTCCCAAGCGCGGTGTAAATCGGAAGTGTGTTCGCATTTGTGAAGCCCATCGAAAGCACTAGGATGTTTATTAGACAAACGTTCCATCCATTTGCGTCCTGCTCAAGGTGCGGAAATTTCTCGATGTGGTTATCTGCAAAAATAATCCCTGATGTTCACGGGAGCAGGAGGAGTTGTCCTGAGAGGAGAAAACCTTCGAGCTGTTCTGGGTTAGAGTGGAGGGAGGCCCAGCTCCCAGGACACCAAGGCCTGTGTGGCACAGTGAAACCACTCCTTTGGGACAGGCGACGGAACCCAGCGGCCTGGCACAGGCTGGCTGGCCGGACGTCAGGTCAGGAGGCTGGGTGTGCCGCTGGTCTCCGCCAGAGATTCCGGCCAGGTCCCCACTTCCAGAAAGTGTCACAGAAGGGAATGAAGCGTGGAAGCCACTGGCCAGTCCTGGTGAGAACCAGGCCTGGTTCCGCCGGGGCCGTGAACAAGGGGCCCGGGGTTTTCTGAGGACCTGCGGTCTCTCTGCAGGGCTCTGTCTCCGCTGCGGGGGCAGGGCCGGAGCTGGGTCCCTGGAGCTGAGCCACCCAGTGCCTTCCTTGCACAGTCCCAGCCAGCCGAGCCGCCCGGACGGGGTGGGGTGGGTGCTTGCCTTAAGACTCATCCCCGTTAGCACATCAGTCCTTATGAGGCCAGCGCCGCGCCTCCCTCTGCCCCCCAGGCCCTTCCTGTCTGCTGGGCAGACGGGACTCACGGGCCGCAGACCCCGCGCCCAGGGTTTGCTTCGGTCCGCGACTGGCTCACTGCCACCTCTTGCGGGTGCAACTGAACTCTTCCAGGGCACAGAGTTACCACGGAGCCCCCTCTCCTCATGTGTCCCCTGCAGACCCTGGCATGGGAGCTGGCACCTCAGGGGTCCTCAAGCAATTTTTCTTGGGTAAATGTTGGCTCTGTAAAATAAAAGAGAGACTGACGAGAGCTGTGTTGTTCAATGTGGTAGCCACCAGCCAGGACAAGGCTTTATAAATGCACGGCAATTAGATCAGAAATCCAGTCCCTTCGTCACGTGAGCCACGTGTGCTCAGTGGCCCCTTGTGGCTGCCACCTTGCATGACACTGATAGAAAACATCTCCATCGCTGGGCCATACTGACCTAGGACATATGAAAAAAGGGGATTATTCGGATCCATCCCCTTAGAAGCTGTCACCACCAGGACCTTAGGATTCTGTCACGGAGACATAGGGCACCATCGGTCTGCAGGAATCTAAGGAGATGGCACTGGTCCAGAATGTCCGAGGAGTCACCTAATGTCACAGGAAAAGGCGAGTTCAGGGAAAGGGGCTTATCACAAAGATGTTATGAGCCAAACTCCCCGATCCAGCTCCCCATGGATGTGACACATTAGGATGAGAAGATGGCAGGAGAAAGGGACACTGTCATGGGGCCAGTATGAGTGACCTCCTCGCTGTAGCCCCACCCCCACCACAACCTTTGCCTCCTGTCCTGGGCTCTCCAGGTACAGTATAAACACTGAAGATACAGAATTCGCCAGCTCTCTGCCTACGAAATTTGCCACAGACACCTGACCAAGGAGAGCCCCAGACCCACCAGGCAGGGCGGGAGACTCCCCTGTCACCCCAAGTCACCAGGCCTCCGGAGGAGGGACGACAAGGCCCCATGTGAAGTCAGGCAGCGGGCTGCGGCAGGCCTGTGTGCATCTCCACCCTGCAACATTTCTAACACCAAAGTAGGTACAGACCTGACTCACGAGGCAACGCCGACACCCAGCCTTCGCACAGAGACCTGGCTCTTACGAGAAACTTCTCCACGGAGAGTTTCCTTTCTTTCAGGAGCCCTGGGATGTAGTTGCTCTCCACATGCCCACGTTCTAAAATATGAGGACCCATTCAAGAAAAGTCCTTGTCTGAAGTCACGTGGGTACACAGCCGGTTGGCCTGCAGGTGCCGAATTAACAGAGGAAATTGGTCTCTGAGAGGAAACGCTGTTTCTAACCAGCACTATGAGCGGGCATTCATTGTTCTCCCAATGCACAGCTGGACAGTCCACACCCATTGTCTCATGCATTCTGCACCCTGACCCTACCACGCAGACACAGCGAGCCACCTCATTTTACAGATGTGGAAACTGAGGCTTGGAGAAGTGTGACGATTTACCCGTAGACCCCCAGCCCGTAAGCAGAAGAGATGATGGTTTTGTCCAATTTGTAGTTATAATGTGGGTTTATTGGCCACATTACGGGGTCATAATCCTTTCAAGTTTGAATGAGAGGATTGAAAATTCAATAGAAAATGTCAAAGAAGAAATTAGCTTCTATAATAACTTCTCAATGGCTCAACTGAGCAGCTCTCGGAAAACTCAGATGATTAAAGATGTGGTCCAGGGTTTCCTTGGGCGGTAGGAAACTGCCTTTGTCTCCAGAACACTTTCCCTTCCTGGTGATCACGGGAGTGAGACCAGGGCTAGAGGCCTGGTGGGAGAGACTCCAAGGTGGGCTCGGGATGGGAGAGGGTGAGGAGCCTTTGGCCAGGTAACGCGTCAGCCCCTATCACATCCATCCCCAAACGGCAGCCCCCGGGGAGGCAGGCCAGCCGGCGGCACGTTCTTCCAGCTGCAGCTGCAGGGGGCGGGGGGGGGGGGGAGCAGGCCAGCCACACGGCCCATCAATCAGCCCTCCATCCTGCTCCACTATGGCGACGCATCTCTTTCGAGCAGCCTCAGGAAAAATGGCTCCATCTGCTCGCTGCTAGGTAATAAATAAAACGGAATTGGAGCAAAATAGATGGAAAGCAATTTTTGGAAGATGAATTTCTGGAAGAATTGGCCACCATTTGTGCACCTGTCCTGGTGCAGAAAATGGCTGCCCGAGATTCTGCCAGGCTTGACGGCTGGAGGAGGCACTAGGAGGAGACAGAGGTGGAGAACTTCCCGGTGAAGGGGCAGGTCAGCAAGGTGCTCTTGCAAAGGACGTCCCATTACTGGCTCCTCCCCTTCCTTCTCTTTGACCTTTTCCTCATCTTCTCCATCACCACCAACCCCACCGCCACCACTCCCCTCACCCCCGGCACCGCCACATGGCTGACCGGTTTATCGCCTCACAGAGGCCATACACAGAGTCAGCACGGTGCCAAAAGGTGCACTTCTTTTGGCGGGTCACCTTCTTTCCAGTCCCTTTGCCGTCCGCCCTGACCCCACGACCCGAGACTGTGCCACCCCGCCTCATCCTTCCTTTTATTTTTCTCCATCGCTTTGGTCACCTTCTGACATTTTCAATAACTTACTTATTCTGCTGTTGTCCTGTCACATCTTCCCATCTAGAAGAGATGCCCTGAAGGGCACCTACTTGTGTGTTGACCCCCAGGGTGCGGAATGATTCTTGACCCAAAGAAGACATCAGGGAATAATTTGTTGACTGAGCAGGTGCATGCGTGAATGAAGGGCCCTCTGGAAGCCTCACAGCCCCGTGGGGTTTATCCGACCTGTGCCCGGTTCTCCACGTTCATCTCCTGCTTCTGGCCGCACTACCGGTCGCACACACCGAGACATCGTCTGGCCACAGCTCCTCCAATGCCGGACTCTTCCCTCGCTGTGGCATGCTGTCCTCCGCGCGCCTTCCGGGGCAGGCTCCCGCTCTTCCTTCGCGTCCTGTTGCTCTATTTCTTTTTCGCCCCCGTGGACCTGTGCTCACTCATTTACTTAGAGGGCAGGACATCTGCCTGAGGCCCAAAGGGGCGGCAGCGTCTCTAGACCACCTGTGCTCCCCAGAGCCCAGCATGGGGCCGGCACAGAGCAGCTACTCAAATACCCCGAGCCCATTTCCGGGTGCGGAGTGGGGATTTGATGCCAGTTCTACAGGCGCCACCCTTCCACTGTTCCCTGAGTTCCTTTCGTCCATGGTGGCATCAGCCGTGGCCACAGTCACGTCCATTATCTGCCCACTTTCCCAGGTGGCCTCCCTCGGCGCCCCCCTTTCAGATCATCACTTGGCTGTTTGTGCCTTCTGGGCCAAGGACCATTCTAGAAGACTTGGTCAGCTTCTTCTTCATGTTCTCCTTCCACATGAAAAGGGCACCGGAGAGGCTGCTGGGAAGCCTCGGGCAGCACGTGTAAGGGATTAGACAAGCAGGGTAGGGTGGCGGTGCCTCTCTTTTTCCAAAGGTGAGGGATGGGGAGCGCTGGGGGGCACCGAAGATTTCAAATGGTTCTTGGCAAGTGTGGAAACTTTTGCACTGCAATGCTCTCTCTCTCTCTTTCGTTTGGGCATCTCCCCAGGATGAACTGTGAATCTGGGGCTCATGTAAATATCAAGCGTATTGGTGACAGGCCACAGGCCCCCTGCCCGTTGCCCCCCCTCATTCTGTAAAGCAGGAGAAGACAAAGCACGAGGAGGAGATGAGGCCAACAGAAACAAAGCCGGGAGGGAAATGGTAACCAAAATATAAGATGTTTATTTCAGGCCTAATGAGGCAAACCACATTTCGGGAAGACGGCAGTTATAACTTGATGGTAACAGATCGGAGGTGCCGCCGCTGGTGCTGCACCCGCCCTGCACAGACAGTGCTGCTTCCTGGACCTACCCCCTTCTCCGGGGGTGGCCAAGAGCTGGCCGGGGCCCGGGCTCAGGCACAGGTGGGCAGCCTTGGGGGGAGGCGGGGGTTGGGCGATGCAGAAGTCACGAGGGTCTTGCCAAGGGCAATTCTGGTGGAGTGGTGGGAGCACACAGCAGACTGGGTTTGGTTTAAGAGCAAACAGGAGGGAACGCACTGGGGACAACAGACACACCTACGCGGGGCTGTGCAGAGAGGAACGCAGGTGAAGCTGACCCAGCGAGCAGGGCCACATCGCGTTTCAGGCGGGGAGAGGCTAGAGCTTTGCTTGCATGCTCTGTGGAAGGAGCCGTGGAGAGGAAAATTTTGGTGTGGTGGGAGACAGAGCGGGGGTGGACCTCGGGAGTGCTGTCCCCGAAGAGGCAAGCAGGTATGGGCTCCGGTGCTCAGCTGGAGTGTGCGGTTTCACCCAGAGGCCCAGTCCATCCTTGGGTGGTAACCAGTGGCTGGGGTGGGGCTGGGGGGTGGGTTGGAACGACCGCGCGTAGGGACACCAAGCCTTTGCGTCCTGCATGCAGAGAGCCACTGACGACACCGCGATCCAGCTCTGTAACCTTTCCACCACTTCCAGTTGCTCAGATGATAGCGTCCCTGTCATATAGGCTCGCACCTGTAATTTTACTTCCCTTCGGCCTCGGGCTTGACTCGAAGCCCCTCTTCTTTGCCCCCACCCCCCCAACCAGGCTCAAGCTATATATGAGAGAGGAGAAGAGAGGACAAGGTCCAGACCTGAGATGCGTCCCCCCCCGCCTTCTTCTCTTCGAGCTCCTCTGGTTTGGAGGACAAGGAAGGAGGACAGGCCTGCTGATATGTGAATGTTGGAGAGGGGCCCCGTTCCAGGGTCCAGTTCCATCGGTAGCTGTGGGTTTCATGTAAGCGCTCAGAGCGGAGTCCTGCCGCGTCCTGGCCTCCGGACGAGGGGGCATCTCTCTCAGAGAAGTTGCACCGCCTCCCTCTGGCCCGTCACCAGGACCACCTCTCAACTCCTTCTCTGGGTCAGACATTCCCTCGTGTGGCCCAGCACGGACCTGGGCTTCCCAGGGCTCTGTCCCTTCTTCATCCAGAACTCCCAGGGCCAGGGAGCCCCAGCTCCCCATCCCCTTCTGCTTCATTTTTCTCCATAGTCTTTCTCACCATCTGACTGTCTTTTGTCTCTTCATTTTGTTTATCGTCAGATTCTCCACTGCTATTGTAAAATCGATGGGAGTAGGGAATTTGTCTGGTCCTCTGTGCAATCCCCTCTGCCCCGAGTACCTGCCATCTGGCTGATGCTCAATAAATAATTGTTGAAAATACATGAATGAATGAATCAATCAATCAATCAATCAATCAATGAAGAAAGGAAGGAAGTAGGAATTGTACCCACCTTCTTCCTAAGCACGATGTGGAAGATTACTATAGGAATCTCCCCAAAGAGAAACATCCCCCTGTACTCTCCACCTGGCGTAGGTCCCTCCCACATTGAATTTGGACCTGGCCATGTGACTTGCTTTGACCAATGGAACATTAGCATGAAGGACCCAAGCATCAGCTGGTACATTGGGGCTTGTCTTCTTTCTTGCTGCTTTGGAACACAGCCACTGTGTTTAAAAAAAAAAAAATTTAGGAAAACGTGGCTCAGCTGACAGGCCGCACTGACCACTAGACTGACAATGAGGTCATCTTAGACCACTCAGCTCTGGCCAAGCCCCTAGAAGGTGGCAGCCACTTGCCAATAAATGACTGTCGTTGCAAGATGCTAAGCCTTAGAGGAGTTTGTTACGCAGCAATAGACAAGTGTGGCATCATGGGTCGCTCTGGTCCTTTCCACCCTGCTGGCGCAACATACCCCACAAAATGGAGCCCCAAACTACATCCCCCTCTTCTCCTCAGCAGCATTCAGCCTCGGGAGTGCAGGGGACTCGGCAAAGCCCACGCTCCTCTTTGGGAGTCCCTGACCCCGAAAGTCACTGTGGCAGCCAATGTCAACTATTTTGCAGAAACTACTGCCGTTCCCCAAGCTGAGCTTTGGAAGTAACACAGTTTGCTCCCACACTCGCTCTGCCGGCCTGCGCACAGGAACGGGGCGGGCGGTGGCGGGGGCGTCTCCCGGACTCTCTCAGGAGCTCTTGGCCGAAGGAGCTGTCAGTCTCTCCTGAGAGAATGAAAGAGGTAGAGATGGGGGGTAGTTTCAGAAAGATGAGCCCCAGGTTACTGTCCTGCAAGACTCAGCCCTGTGGCTTCTAAAGTCCCCAACTGGGGGCACAGCTGGTCTTTGCTGGGCCCTGTCTTGCGTTTCCCCCTCAGCGCCCAGGTCTGTGCCCAGCCCTCCCCTCGGGCAGAGGCCTGCCTGGCAGAGTCACCGGGGAGTCTCACTCCCGCATCCTGACCCCATGGAATGGAAACCCGGGCCTGCTGCATCAGCAAGGTTAAGTCGGCAGGACCTCGGACGCAGCCACACACACAGGCCACCCTGGTCCTACCAGCCCTGGGAAGGTGTAATTAAGGTGCACAGGAGTGGACGTGGTCTCATTTTGCACAGGCCACCGATCCCAGAGCCTTTGAAGCCAAGCATCAGGACCCCCGCCCCAGGTCCCACCTGGCCCCTCTGAGACTGGCTCACCGCCAAAGCAGGTGTTCCAGGCCCCACCAGCTATCACAAGGGCTAAGCGGGAAATGCCAGGGGGTGGTAAATGCCCACGGTTGGAAAGCCTCAC